>JAOYNC020114872.1:0-30032 GCA_025802115.2 Bertia moriformis
AGGGGGAAGAGGGGGATATGGAGGGGGAAGAGGGGGGCATGGGGAAAGAGGGGGACACGGAGGGGGACATGGGGGACATGGGGAAAGAGGGGGACATCCCATATGATGAGAATGAGGTGGTGTGCGCAGAAATGTGCCCCACCTTCTGATGGGAGATTTGATTTTTGTTCCTTGTAGAATGGATAGACCGGGGTGGTTGATAAACAGTGTCTTGTCACCCATGCTTCATAATCTGCTGTCTCGTGCTCTCTGCTGTGTCGTGCTCCCATCTATGCCGTGTCAGCCTTACCAGTGTTCCGGACTTTCTATAACCCAGGCCAGCCTGCAAAGACTTCCTGTTGAGGAGTTCCTGCGGCATGCATGCTTATCTGCCCCCCCCTTTCATGTGGAGGGGGCGCGTTTTGCAGATGCGTATCACGACCTGTTGCTACTACTACGCCAAGCATCTCGATACCTGCCCTCGGCAATTGAACCCAGTCATCTGAAACTTCAGTAGCTAGCCGTAGATAAAATCAGGAAATGAGGCGCACCATCATCCCCCGCCCTCCCTACGTGGCTCCCTTCGAGACTGGGGGGGGAGGCGAGTGCGCGCTTGTTTGCGTGGTGCTCGAGATATACGTTTCAAGGTCGCGCCATTCCGCGAGCATCTCGCCATCATCTGCAGCAAATGGCACGCATACCTGGCCGCGACCGAGAGCATGAGGCCCAACCGACCCGCTCCCGACTCGACAGCTTTCCGGTCGAGACTCGCGGATCTGGGCTTGACAGCGCGTGGCTCGCTAAAGATCTGATTGTCTGTCCGATTTCGACCGGCCGGCCGATCGCCTGTCGCTGGCCCCGAGCTCCCTGCCGCAACGCGCATGACACGGATGAAGAACTCTTCGACGCGCAATACCAACGGAGCGGCTGGCGTATTTGACGCGGCCCAGCCGCGCTCATGAATCCAGACCTCCCCGGCACGATAACTACGACCCCGGCGAACGAGAAGAACCAAGCCTAGCCCTCTCCCAGGGCTACCTGACACGAGACACTGGCGATGACTCGGCAACCGGGACGACACGGCCTGCCGCCGAACAAGAGCGCCCCTTGCGAGACACCAGCGACGCGGCGAGCGGGATCGACGCGGTCCGACGCGGGCCAAGCCCCCCTCACCCAGCACCAGACACTCGGCAAGCGAAAACAGCGCAGCCTGGCGGCGATCCAGAATTACCGGACGCGAGACGCCGACGACCGACGAACCGAAAGCACACGGCCCAGCTGTGGCTCTGTGATGACCGATGCGAACGGTGCGGGTGCGACACGAAGAAACTGCAAGACCGTCTGTCTATGCCAAATCAAACCACGACGACGATACGAGTCTCCGGTGTTGTCGACTTCGCCTCTTGAACGTCAGCAGCCGGCGGTTCCCCCGCCCGATCATACAAGTCCCCAACGCCGTCTCCACATTGCGCGCCTGAATCGCGGCGATGCCGAGTTCCGAGCACACCCAGTCGACGCCACCGCCTCTCGGACCGCTATATACGACACGAGGCACTCCCGATATCTTCACTGCCCCCCACACCTCCACCAAAATTCCCCAAACCAGACCGGACCGGACTCTGCCGTCTCATGCGCGCGCGTACCGGCACAACCGGGACATCACTCAAGAAGGATCCTGCGGCCGCCCATCCGACCGGTGGCTCCAATAATTTGGAGCTTTAATAAACCAGAGATCCAACTCGATGGTCGAGTACAAGAAGCGGAAACTCCTACCGCGGGGAGCGGGGAAGACATACCGGCGGAGAACGGAAAATCGGCGGATCCGAGTCTGCTCTGACGAAGGGGGAGTTGTGGGCGGCGACATTCGTGACGTTGGAGTAGCGTTGGGCGCAGAACTCGACGTGGTCGTTGCAGGGCCGCGAGTTGGTGGCTTGAGGCTATAAGAAACCAGATATATTATAAACTCGAACGACAATAGGATACCATCATAGGATGGCCGACACAGGACAGAACAGCCATCTAGCCTCTTGATGAGGGGAGCGCTCAGGTTAAGTACAGATCATCTCGGAGGATGGCCGAAGCACTCGCCCGTCAAGTGAGGAGATCGGGAGGTCTCCCAAGTCACCAGAGCCCGGCCGAGGCTGAACACCTCCACCCCACCCTGCGGCAGGGGGCGCGTCGCTGCCCGTAGCGCTGCCGTCATGGGGCGGCATCATGCGAAGCATTGGGGATGCACCCGGGCTCGGGCTCTTCAAGCCAGGCGCCCGCCCCTCGGGAGCAGACAGGCATATTCGAAGAGCAGGTCATTCACGTCACTTTGACAAGGACACTCGAGACTGCTTCGACTCCTGCTCTTGATCTTCGGTCCAGGTCTATCTAGACGGGAGACATGATGCTCATCAGCGAGCGGATACGGACACCGAACCGCGTCCTGAAGGGACACCACTTCCTTCAGGACGCCGTCTCGAATTCGGCTGCCTACTCTCGTCTGCCGCGCGGCTGGTTCCAGACCCCTCTTCATCTTGGTCTCTCTGAAATGCTGCTGCCTGGTCACGTCGTGCTGTCACATGGAAGAGATGACCGGCTGCCTGCTCATGTCGCGCTGTCACATGGAAGGGATGACTGTCCCCCAACCCATGACTCACGACGGCTGCTGCCTGCCGACGTGGGCCCGGTCCAGACCAGCCCCCGTCGGCCTCCCCCTCCGCCGGCCACCAAAAAGGCAGCAGCAGCGTCACCCATCTCAGATCGACCCTTGCGGCGACACAGCCCGGTATCCAAGAGGCGGCGGCGGCGACAACAGCAGCCCCAGTAGCCTCATCACGAAACACAAAAAAATAGTCACGGCGACAGAGGACGAAAATATCTCCCAACCAGCGTGCTTGCCAGCCGCCATCATCCCGCCCAGTGCGAAAAACCAAAGAGAGAAAAGAAGATGCTGTCCAGTAGGACTTGATATTCGTTATTATCGCCTCCGGGGCGAAAGAAAAGGGGGCGGGGGGGGGGTACGAGCAGCATGCCGCATGTGTACGCGTGTCCACAGCGTCTGGGCGGGACGCGGGACGCGGGGCGGCGAGACATGACTTCACGCCGCAGCGGCGGCCGATCCGAGCTCACGGGCCCTGTTCCGCCTTGCAGGGAACATTGATGCGCGGTGACGGCAGCCAGTCAGTCTTCCCGGCAGGTCGGGTCGGGACGGATCCGGGGAGGCGGTGCCGTGTGAGCAAGGGGTCGCCCGTCCGTGGCGCGTCTGATACCAGGATGACCAGAATGGGGGCGGATTCGGCGGACGCGGCGGACGCGGCAGCATCTCGCTGCCTGGTCGGTCGCTCACCACCTCGCAGGGGGGACCACGGTTTCGGACCCAATAGGAGGTCGGCAGGTCGGCAGGGGCGTCGCATGATTGGCTAGTCCCTTGGGCGAGAGGGAGCACGCAGAGAGGACAGCCTGGCCTGATAGGCTTCGCCCCTTTTCTGTTTTGTGCATGGGAGGTGGCGGATGAGTGGATGGGTGGATGGGGCGAGGGAACTGGTCCAGAAATAACCCCTACTCAGATATCTCCGGTCGTGCGGCGTGGCGAAGGGGGCAGCGGGTGAGTCACTCGCGGCGAAAAGCCGGCGGATGATTGGGCAGCACTTGCCGGCCTGGCTGTAATGTAATCAAGGGACAGCCACACAGCCCCACCCGGCCTCCACTCCGCTCCACAGGAAAACAGAAAAGAATGGAAGCGGCGAGACACCTCTTCTGGATTGCGCGGGGCAGCAGCAGCAGCAGCAGCAGTTGATTGGGGGCGGCTGCACGAGGGGGCAGAAATCCCTTCTCACCGCGTGCATCGGCTGCGCACCCAAAAGGAAGAGAAGAGAGAAAATTTTTCAGGACGGCCTGCTGGGGCGCCTCATTGGTGTGTCGCGCAGACAAGCAGGGCGGGCAGGGCCAGTGGGGGTGCGTACGCCTACACCCACGGCGAAAATGGAAAAAGGCATGGCCCATTCCAGGCCGCACGATCCCCTCACTCGGCCGCCTCGGCTCCATCCACCAACTACTATGGGGCCGGCCTAGCGACACGCCCATGTGTGTGTGTGATGCTTCTTGCGTGCTCCCTGGCCCCGGCCCGTGGCGGCGTGGCGGGAGAGCCTCGTCTTGGGCAGAAGCGGCGGCGGCGCCAGCATCGGGCCTGCGGAGTATCATCTGTCTGTCTGTCACGACCTAGGGCTACGATGACGCCAGCGCACCGCCACGGCAGCCCCGCCCGCCCCGCCGTGTCGCGCCACCCACCCGATGCTGACAACATGGACTGCGCCGCGACAGAGCACCTATCCGTCAGGGAGAAGACGGCGCCGAGCAGAGCAGAGCAAGACCAGCAAGAGCGATACCGAAAAAAAGCCCAGGAAATCGTCCCCCGCGAGCCGCACGGGCTATTTCTGTGCCCTGCGCTGGGCTCGGTGAGTGGGTCAGGGGGGTGGGTGTGTGATGTGGTGTGGTGTGCGTGGTCGTCGTCGTCGTCGTCGTCGCGGCAGGGACGGCATGTCCGCGAGTGCCCAAGGGGTTGGGCATCGATCCCACCCCCCCTTTTGTCTCCCGCTCTTCTCTCTCCTCCCTCTCCGAGCTGCTCTCCCAGCTGCGCTCACCTCGGGGGGGAGGAGCTGGACGGGGTTTCAGATGGATCCGTCCCTTGCCTACGAAGCCGGGGGCATTCATTTCTGGTCTTGCCCTTTTCTGTTCTCCACGCGCGCACACTGTGCAGCCCACGCGGCGGCCGGAGCAGGTGGATGGCAGCAGCAGCAGCAGCCGGAGGGCGAAGAGAGGGATCACGATCCCGCTGTTACACCACCACACATGGGTCCGCCGATTCGGAGTGTGTAGGCACCGGCCTGCCCCGCACCGCGCACCGTTTGGGCCCCCACCACCGTTTGCATTTGTCTTTCTCTGCCTCTGCCCCTCTGCCCCTCTGCCCCTCTGCCTCTGCCCCTCTGCCCCTCTGCCTCGTTCTCGTTCGACTCGGTCAACTCGGTCAACTCGGTCGGCTCGCGCCCACTCGAATCTCGGCAGCGAATCGCGCCGGACCGGTTGCCATTTGTGCACAAAGAGGGTCGCTGCAGCCGTCTCGGGATGATGATGCCTCCTTCTCCGCACTACGATGCGTGTGCGGACAAGAGGCCAAGACCAAGGACGTTTCGGTAGCGGCCGTGACGTGGGCTTCGGATATTCCTGATTTTGGCAAGGGGGCAGGAGGGGGGGTGCCGCATGAGAATCGCGGGATTGGACCGGGCGAGATACACTGTGCACGATAGTCCCCCCCCCGCTCTACCCGATCAGTCACTGACGTTTCGACGCGGACGAAGAGACGTGGAATGGTACCACGTCGGCCGGCGAATTGCTTGACCTTGTTCTTCTCCCGAGTGTGCCACGGCAGGAAGCTCGCCCCGCCGGTCCGTCCTGGGAGGGAGCCAGCCAGCAAAGGGCCGGCGTCATGGCGCTGCTGGTGCTGGTGCTGGTGCTGCCGCTGCTGCCATCTGAACCCGTCTTTGCTTCTTCTCCGGACCGTTCGTGTGGGGAGGAGACGGGCGAGTAGGAATAGAGGGAGGGGAGGGGGTGGCCGAGTAGCAAAGAAAAGAGACCCGCGGCGACGGCCCAGTCACGACAGACGGAGCGCGCAACGTGGCCGATCCACGGTTGACACGCGGCACGGGACCGTCGCTGTGGGGGGGGGAGGAGAGTGATGCGAGGGGGATGTGATTAACTTTACGGTGACACGGGAAAATAACACCCGAGTCTATCGCTGTCGATCGGGGCGTGGGCGGAGGAGCAAAGCCGGCCGGACGTAAGGCGGAGGCGGCGGCGGCGGCGGCGGCGGTGGCGGCGGCGGCGGCGGCGGCAGAGGCGGTGAATGGGAGACACTATAAGAGAGAGATGCACGGCTCCTTCCGGCAGCGACTGCTGCCAGGAGGTGGGGAGGGGGGGCTGCACCAGCTGTACTCACCTCGACGACAGCAACGGCGGGGACGTGTGCTGTGAGACGGGTCAGACGGCGGGTCGCGTGGACCCCGGACATTAACGCCGGTGCGATACGCCGCCGCCGCCGCCGCCCCCGTCGCTGTTGCTGCTGCTGCTGCTGCTGCCGCCCTCGGCAGGGTCGCACGTCACCCCGGACATTAATGACGATGCGCTGCCCTCGGCAGGTCGCACCCGCGCCGGTCTGAGCTCGACGTGCTATGCGCTCTCGCCTCGATCTTTCACCCGCTCCCGCCCGCTCCCGCCCGCGCTCACTCGCCTCGCGCTCGAGGGAGGGAGGGGTGGCGACAGCGCATCAGCGCGCGACAGCCAGAGCGGAGCCGATCGTGAGGCCAAACGCCCGAGTCGTTCCCGTCTCGTGGCCGATCGTGGTGGTGGCACAGACGGGAGCCGGTTCCCTCAGGGCACACGCCATCCGCGTCCGAGTCCGAGTCACAAGGTCATGCCGCTCGCCGATGGCCGCAGCCCCGTACCAGAAGAGCGGGCCCGGACGGGGCTCGGGAAGACGGTGGCGGCGGCGGCAGCGACGCGTGGGCCTGAGCCGACTGCGCCCAGGGATCGAGGGCTCCCCCCACCAGGGGCGCATTCTCCTCCCACGGGGGGGCCGCCGGCGGGGGGGGGCGACCCCCGCCGTCGCCGTCTGCGCTGACGAGGCCGACCCCTGCCGTCGCCGTCTGCGCTCACGAGGCCGACCCTTCCCTGGTCCGAGATCCGGGAGGCCAGTCCGCGACCAGAAACCAGAAAAGAGACGGCCCCGGCGGCAGGCGGCAGGCTGCAGTGCAGTGCAGCAGCAGCAGCACTTGCCATGAGGGCCAATCGTCCGGCTCAAGAGCCACGCTCCCCTCCCCTCCACGCGCCCGGTCCTCGAGGCCGGGACGGCACTGTGCAGGGCGGGGCAGTGCAGAGCAGGGCCGAGCGGAGCAGTCAACGTTGCGGTGTAGAATACGGCTCGGCGCAACGAGGGAACGAAAAAGAGGGCCCCCTCCCCTCGTCTCCCATCACCGCCGGAGCGCCAATCGGCGACCCGGCCGATCCCCCAAATATCCGCCCACGCCGACACCCCTTATTTCCCTGTATCCGCGAAGCCACGAGGCTCCGATCTCGCGCGCGCGCGCGCCGCACGGCAGGGGGGCAGTGAGCGGCAGCAGCAGCGGCAGCAGCAGCATATGCAAGCAAGAGGCAGGCAGGCAGGCAGGCCGGCGGGACCCGGCCTGCCAGCAAAGAGGTCAACTGACAGATAACGGCCGGTGGCGTCGTCATCCTCTGTCTCTGTAGCATGCCATGGCATGCCATGGCAGTCCTTCGGCCGGCAGGCCAGGGCAGGGCAGGGAACGGCGTGCTACACAGCATATATCTGGACCGACGGGTAGTGGCGCCGCCGCCGGGCCAGAAGAGAGCGGACAATGCATGACTGGCTGGCTCGCGAGCTGGCCGACTGGCTGGCTGGCCGGGGCGGGGCGGCGGCACCTCCGCTGGTCTCGTGCGTGCCTGCGTGGCCCCGAACAGCCGGCCAAGCAGCAGCAGCAGCAGCGCAGCAGCGGCCGCGGCCGAGCGTTGGTCACCGGGGACAGATGGGGGCGGAAACGTGGGCACTTGAGCACCTCCCGCCGGCGCCGGGGCAACGCCTGCTACAGCGCGGCACGGGAAGGGGGAGAGGCAGAGGCAGAGAGGCAGGTCGGTGTGCGGCGAAGGATGGAGCCACGGATTCGTCAGAATGGCCAGGCCAGAGAGCAAAAGATACCGTGAGGAAGCAGGGTCCTAAAGTGACGGCTGCATCTCGATATGGCGCCGAGTGGGGGGGGCGGGTCTTGACAGACCGTCCGCGTGGCCGGATATACACGTACATGCGCTCGCGCCCCGCGTCAAAAGCGCGCAGTGGACGAGAGCGAAAAAACTCCCGTCCAAAGCTCTGCGCTGCGATACGACGATACGACGCCGCTGCCTCCCCCTCCCTCCCCCCTCCCTCCCCGGAGCCCGTGGGCTGCCAACCTGTCGAGGATTGCCTGACCGTCCGTCCGCCCGTGTCTGCTGTCTGGTGGGCCCGTCGGCGCCCGACGCCCGACGAACCAGGGCATCCACACCTGGCAAGCTGAACGGGAGGAAGGAAAAAAAAACCTTCCATCCCCCCTGGGCAGATAGATGGTCGCATCGGAGAGCAAGGGTTGGGAGTCGGTGAGGGGGGGCAGGCAGGTGGAAGTGGAAAAAAAAAAGAAGAAAAAAAAAAAAAAACCACCCATGGATGAACTGGGCCCCCATTTGCTTCACTCAAAATGCCACTGCACGCCCCCCCAGTCCCCCTAGTTCAGTCTTGCACGCCAGCTCTTGACCAGGGACGTTGGCCGTCGTCGCAAAGGTGAGTCGAGTGAGCCGGTTGGGCAGAGGCTGACACTCGGGCCTGGAGGAGGGATTTCACCGGCATGCAGCAGCGCAGCATCGCAGTGTGTGACGTGGATCCCTGCCCCTGCCGGCAGGCTGTCCGGCCAGAAAACCGACCGAACGAGTCCATCCGGCTATCCATATGTACATACAGTGTAGGGGATGGAAGCAGGCCGAACGAACCGTGCTCTCGCATGTCGCTAATTACTTGTGTCTTCAGTTTGCCAGACAGACCACCCTCCCTCCCCCCTGCTTGGCTACGTACCTTGGCTACCCATGTACCTTGGCTACGTACCTTGGCTCCTCTACCTTGGCTGCCCCCTGCCTCCTCCTTCAAGTATTCGCCGTCGCGGCGCCGCCGGGGTAAAGGGGGTGGCAGATGCCCCTGGCCGGCGCGGCGCCGCGAGGATTCCAGCATTCCATGAGACTGGGACACACAGACAAAGCCGGGCCCTGCAGGGCCGTTTCTCGGCGGGGATGGGAACCCCATCGTCATCAGTCCACGCTTGGAGCGGTGGCGTTCAGGCGGCGCGCGCGCCCCTCGCAGGCGCCCGGCCAGTCCCCGACCGGCCCCCTTGGCCACCTTCCTCCCCGATCCGAGTCTGACGCCTCGTTTCTTTCTCGCGTTGTCACGGAGAAAAACGAGCGGCTCTGCGACCCCGGCAGTGAGTCAGGCTGCGCTCAAAAATAAAAGAGGTCAGCAGAAAAAGGAAATGCGATATCGACAAGGGGGGGCCCCCCGAGAGTGGGCAACCCGAATCCTCCAGACCCAGTGCGAGCTGAGCAGACACGCTGATCTCGCGGCAGCCACCCCATCCATCCGTTGCGCCTGCCACCAGATCGGTTGAGAGACACTGCTGAGACACGGGAGCGAGACGTGTTGGCGCGGAGGCGTGGCGCGGCGCGGCGTGGGCGCGCCAGATTGGCGCGAAGGCGACTGAGCGAGGGCCGGGTCGGACGGGGTGGGGGCTAGACGGAAATATTCGCGAGCGCGCGCGTACATCTGATCAGGGAGCCGAGTTGGGCCGGCCGCAAACAACACCACAACCCGAATCCTCCCACCTGGCTCGGCAGGGGGGTCGGGGGGGGTCGGGGGGGGGCGCCGTTCGGCAGGGAAAAGACAGGAGGTTCGGGGTCGGGGGGGGCGTCATTTCTTTCGCGCTCTCCGGATCGAGTGGTGGGAGGTGGGAGCCGGGAGGCGGGAGGTCGGAGGTGGCGGGATGGTATGGGATCCCGGCCGTGGGAGGCAAGGGGGGAGGGGTGAGACATGCGGCCGAGAGCAGGAAAACGAGCTTTCCTGTTCTCGGCCCTTCACCTCGGCCGTGTTACGGTGAAGGAGCCGGGATGCTGGCATTGTGGGAGTCCAGATTTTTTTTTTCTTTTTTTTCAGGCTGGCTTCGCCGCCGCCGCACCGACCGCAGCAGGGACCTGGATCCCCCATTGCGCCGGGATCGAGGATTCGCACCCCCGCCGCGGCCGCGGCCTCGTCCCCAAGCTCCCCAACCAGAATCAAGCAAAATCCAAAAACTCCAGAAAAAAATGACGGGCAGAATCTCGAGCGGCGCCCGCCAGGGATGCCCACCTGAGGTTGCACCGCGCGATGCAGCCAGCCTCCCGAATCCAATTGGATTCCCACCCTTGCTTCTTCCCGCTCCCTTCTTGCACCTCACCTCGGCCCCTGGTTGATTCCAGACAGCCCCCCCATCGTTCCTCGTGCGGCCGCGGCAGCCGGCTGCCGCTGGGTCGTCGTCGGCGTTGCACATGCGCGACGGCGCGGAGGATGAATTTTCCAGTTTTCCAATGGGGGGCCAGGGGAGCGAAGCACAGACCCTGACCCAAGCCGTAGGCGTGCGTGGGTGCGGGCGTGGGTGCTGTGCGTGTGTCTGTGTCATGATGATCAGAATTCAGAAACGGCACCTGTCTGTGCCCGTCGTGTCGTGCCTGCAGCTTCCTTCTACCACCCCTGTTCCACCGCGGCGGCGGCGGCGGCGGCGCGTGCAAACGGACACGGCCAGAACCACGCCCGCTGCCTCTCGCTGACCCGTCATATTTTCATAATATCCCCTCATCCTCAATCCGTCCGCCAGATCCTCCAGCGGGCGCGTCGGCATACGTCGCCATGTGATGGGACGCATGACGCATAAAGGGGGGGCCGGCAGTTGGACCCCGGATGCTCAGCCGCAGCCTCTATTCTCGCTTCCTCGCGGGATTTTTCTTTTTTATGGTTTCAGTTTCAGTTTGCCGTCGCATCCAGCTCCCCGCGCCACCGGCCGCCTCTCCTTTTCAACGACTTATTGTCCCGCGCGCCCTCCCTCCCCCACCTCAGCTCGGTCAACCCGGCTGATGGCGCGGCCGTGGCCGGGGAACATGGCCATGTCCCCCAAGCAAAAATACCCAACATGCAGAAATTAGCCAGCCATGCCCTCCACCTCCCTCGACCGCCCATCCTCCCCAAGCAGGCAGGAGACAATTCCTGCCGAGACCAATTTCATTATCGAAAAAGGGGCCGGCTCGTGGCCCCTCCGACACGTCAACGGCGCCCCCCCCCCCCGTCCCCAGACTGACCCAGGCCCAGTCCTGCCGGCTTGCTGACAAGGCGGCCCATGTTATTCTGGATAGAGCACGGTTCCGCCCCTCCCCCCCTCCCCGCGGGCCCTGTCGGCCGGGCTGGAAAGAGCACGCGCCGCTCCGGCGAGCCATGTCCCCTCCTCCGTTGCTGTTCGCGTAAAGACTGCCGGTGCTTGTGTGCCAGGCCAGCTGCAGATCTCGGCCGCTCGCCCAGACAGCAGCGGCCGCGGCCGCGACCGCTGCGGTAGCGGTAGCAGCAGCAGTCGCAGAGGGGAGGCGGCGGCACCCACCACCGCCGCTTTCGTATCCGGATACACCACATCCCACCATGTGGTCGCCGGCCGTGCTGTGGTTAATCCCGCTCCCCCCTGGCCCGTGGGGCCGGCCGCCAATCTAAATGTCGCGCCAGTTGGTGAACTTTCCGATGCTCGTTTTTTTTGCTCTGGCCTGGGCTGGGCTGCTCCATTCTCATGTCCCGTGCCGCCTTGCCGCCGCGCCGCCCTTCCCTCGGCCGCTGGGCCCTAGCTTTCCTTCCATATGCACCCCAGACTGCCATGTGGGCGCGACAGCACTACTAACCCAACCACCACTGGTGCCTGCCCACCGGTGCCCACACCTCCACCACCACTCCACCACCACCACCACCACCACCACCATCTCCACCGTAGCGGAGATTTCAGCTGGTGGGAAATTCGGTTGCTCACCCGGCGCGGCCTGTGGTTTCGATTTTGTCCTCCGATTGTCCAATATCTGACGCCACCACTTGCCTCCTTCCACCACCCGAGATCTCGGCCGTGTCCTTGTTGTCTGCCCTCGAGGTGGCCGCCGTCGTCCGCCAGCCACCACCACCTGACCCGCCGCACCCTGTCCTGCGGCCGACAATCCAATTTCGCTTGTCCGACGCGGCAAATTTGCCCAAGCCGCTGCCGCCATAGACACCCTGGATCGGCGCCGGCCAAACGGCCGGACGGCGATTCCCATTCCAGTCCTGGTCTGGGACAGCGTCCCAGCGCCCCTGCTTCCTCACCCCTGCTAATAAAAGTAGCATCGCGTCAACGGGGAAAAATCGCCTGTTCTTTTTCGTTCCCTCGTCTTCGCCGAACCGGCCGGTGCCTCGCGAAGAGCTGGCCTGCCGGCCCTGTCCTCGGCCGGCCGGCCTGGGAGATCTGCAGCAAGACAGGGACAGTGACATGCGGCCTTTGGGCTCTTGGCTATTTCCGGATCGCTGAGCAGAGGTCAGAGGTGTCTCTGTGCGAATATAGGCCGGCTCCGCCCCCCCGGAATTGAAGCACTTGTCAGCATCTGTGCGACCAAGGCGATGATGCGATGCGAGCCGGTGGCCGCAAGCCGCAGGGCCGTAAAGCCGCAAAGCCGCAAAGCCGCGCAGCCGCGTAGCCGCAGGGCCCGAGTTCATCCCGTTCTGGGCCTCTGCCGGCCCTTTTTCTCGGTGAGCAGGCACTTGGTGGGGCCAGCTCGCCGAGGGGGGGGAACCGGCCTCGATTGGGCGGCAGAACTCCGCCGACTAGCAGAGGCCCGCCTAGCAGGAGGGGGAGACTGGGGCCAGAGATCGCCCCAGTTAGTACCAGTCGGCGACGGCAGGTACATACTGTGTGGGGCGGCCGGGCTGGGCACCAGGTGCGGTCTCGCTATTACCACGCCCCCTCCATCTCGCGGTCTCCCGGGATTCCCCCCCCCTTGCCGACGGCCAGCCCTTGCTGCCCACACTCCCTTGGTAAGTATGGCACACCATGCTCGCCCCCCCCGTCTTCCACCCCGTCCTCCTGGAGTTTTTCGCGCGCCCGAGCACACAGAAATTTGTGGGAATATTATTATAAACCTGGCGATGCCCGCCCGCCCGACTCTTCCTTTTCCTTCTCTCCCTCTCTCTTCTCTCCCTCTCTCTTTTCTCTCCCCGGCCTGGCATCCATCCATCCATCCTGCTGATACTTGTGCAGCACATCTCTCTCCCTCCCCTCTCTCTTTCTCTCTCCACCACGATCGTCCATCTCCCACGACGAGCTTTTCCCATCCTCCCACCCGGTTCCGCTTCCCCATCACCAATCTTACCTCTGGAATCATCACCGCACCCCCTACATCTCCCCAGTCGACCCTCGTGCCCTGATTCTTCCCGCTGCGTCCATCTGTTCTGCCAACTGGCGAGATCCTGCAGCTCCGCGCTTGGTACCGCCCTACCAAACTCCACGACAGGGCCGCCACGACGACGACCACTACCACCTCTGCCCTGCTCTGGAATCACCAATTATCGGTGATCCATACGTCCTCCCGGGGACGTACTTAAACCAGTCTCCGTTCCTCGGTCATGTTTGCAGAACGAGCTAGCCTCTCCTCCTCCTTCCTCCCGCCGATACCCCGTTGACATTCTCGACGACGACGACGACTCCCACGACCACGATCACGATTTTGTAATTCCAGAACCAGTCCTTGATACCCCCCACGGCCTTGCGGCCGCAAAGAGAAAACCGAAAAAAATCATCCCCTCATTCTGACCACTCCGCCCCACTTTTTCCTCCTACCTCATCTGGCCGAGGGCGGGGTCGCTGGCTTCCTGCTGTCAAATACCCCTCATCACCGGGCCAGAGCCGTGCCTTTTGATACCGCAAAGATGAACTCGTCTCCCTATGCCGCTCCCGCCGAGGAGTACTACTACCACCACGAGAGGCTCTCGGCCACGGCCACGCCCTCGCCGCGTGCGGCCAACGGGGGCTACTACTACGCCGGCGGCCAGACGCCCGCCCGGCCGGCCACCCGGGCCGCCTACGGCCACTCACGCAACGTCTCCAGCACCGCGTACGAGTTTGCGACCGCCCGGCCGTCGCCGCGCTACACCAGCGATGGCTACTATGCCACGGCAAATGTGAGTGGCAGTCATTCACGCAACCATTCATTCTCGACTCGGTCGTCGCCGCCGCCCCGGCCGCACTCGGTGCACCCGGTCGCGGCCGCGTCTCCTTCTCAGTCATGGTCGCGCCGCGACCACCCGTCCGGCTCGTGCTTCATCTTCGGCCGGTCCTCCACTCCCCATGGAGAGTCCGACGAAGACGAGATCCTCGAGGTCAATGGCCGCACCTACATCATCCCGGCCGAGTCGTCGTCGAGGCGCCGCCGCGGCTCGACGTCCCGCGCTCCGCCCCGGTTCTACTACGAGGCCGACGACGGGGAACGTGGCGCTGATTACTACGTCTCAAAGCAGGGTGGCTACGCCTTCGTCGTCGACTCGGCTCGGGACGCGGCCGCGGCGGCACCCCTCTACGAGTCGTCGGGACGGACTCGGGACCAGCAGCAGGCGTCGGCGACGCCGCGGCCGCAGCCGGTGCGGCGCGCGTCCACGTCGATGCCGGTCCGGCCCCAGACGGCGCGGCCCGCCAGCTCCGGCGCCAAGAAGGCGTCGGCCTCGCCCAACGGCGGGTCTGCCTCGTCCTCGAACGCGACCCCCAAGGCGCCCAAGGCGAGCGAGGCCGACGCCAAGAAGCACAGCATCCCGCCCGGCTACTCGCTCAAGAACTGGGATCCGACCGAGTCGCCGATCCTGCTGCTCGGGTCCGTGTTCGACGCCAACTCGCTCGGCAAGTGGATCTACGACTGGACCGTGTTCGCGTACGGGCCCACCCACCCGATCTCCGAGATCGCCGGCGACATGTGGCTCCTGCTCATCCAGCTGGCCGGCAAGATCCGGCGCGCCGAGGACGTGCGGCCCAAGGTCCGCACCAGCGACAACCGCGAGACCATGGACGAGTTCCTCGAGAGCGGGGAGCGGCTCATGCAGAAGCTGCGCAAGCTGCTCAAGATCTGCGAGGAGCCGATGCTCAAGTCGGCCAAGAAGAACGCGTCCCTCGGCAAGGCGGCCGGGATCGAGTTCGTCGAGACGCTGTTCGGGCGCGACCGCGTGCTGGACAAGACCGAGAAGTTCATGCAGGGCGTCCGAACCTTCAACCTCCGGTTCGACGCCAACTGCGACGACATCATCAAGAACCCGACGCTCTGACGACTTCCTCTCTGAGCTCTTGGGAACTAGGAGGATGCGGGCGGGAGCTGTTGTACTACTACCTACATACGTCTCGGTCTAATATCTGGTCTCTGTTTGTTTCCATCTTTTGCTCGGCTTTGTTTCCGCTCGGTTCCCTCGGTTTCCTCTCTGCTCGAATACCCCCCCTCGACGCCGGAAAAAACTTTCCTTTTCTGTCTGGATGCCACACTATATCTTCATGGGGCGACCCTACGATGATGGCGTTTTTTCACTTGAGATACCCAACCCACACATAGAAGAAAAAGAACTGTTGTCTTTTTTCTCGTGTGAAACCAGGCCGGATTGTGTGTCGAGGGGGGTCGAAAAGTTTTCTTGTTGTGTGTGCTGGTCAGTCGGTCGGGGGGGGGGTGGATCTGGATTTGGTTTGATCTGCGACCAGTTGGTCGGTACACGAATATGTTGTTTCCTTGCTTATTTCATTGGAACGGTGTCTCGGGGGAGGAATTAATGCGTGGGCCAAAAGCATCGTCGTCACCCTGTTAATTTCTCCTGTCTGCTCTCTCTTCTCATTCCCTCTCTTACCTATCTTTATGATGTCTTTTCTGGAGAGGAGGGGGGGGCTGTCCGAGCGCGAGCTTCAGCGGCTGTTCCCTCGGCTGCTGATCGCCGCATCGAGTCGGCTTGATTCTGTTTCTATCGGAGGGGAAAGGGGCCATGAGAGAGGGGCAGTGGAGGGGGGCGATGGTGTGGGGAGGGTACGAGGAGATGGGGAGAAGACGGAAGTGGACTCGCGCTGGCGGCGTGGGATGGTGGATCATGATCGGATCGGATCTGGACTTGAGATGCTTAGAGAGCCGGCTCGCTGGACCACAAAAGCTCCTCTGGAAAGGGCCCAGTTTGTTTATTTTCTTTTTATTATACCCTAGTCTGTATCAAGTAGCTGGCTAGATTGGATCGGTCGACGAGAATTGAGTGTGTTGGTTGCGCGAGTAATTCCACTCCTTGTGAGCTTGCACCTGGCGCTGTCGAAATCGGGGCCCTCCCCCCGCAACACTGACCCATTGCCTCGCAGACTGATCGTGATCTCTAGTCTTGACCTTGTCGGCCCACGTCTCCTCCCTCCCGGATGTTTCCCTGCCTGGATCCAGCCGGCCCCACGGATGTGCGGGGGACTGCGGGCCGGCCGCGGGGCTGCATAGCTTATCAGGGCCCGACTCGTTCATCGGTCCCCGATCTCTCGGGCCGGATGCGACCGAGTCGGTCTCGACCGGGTCCACGGCGCGTGACTCGCTGATCGGACTCTACACCCCTCCCGGACCGGATGCGACACCCTCGTACGTCTTATACTCCTCGAGATCGCACCTCCAGATCAGGCCGTCTGCAACAGGCGCTCCTCCGCTCCTCTCCGCCCCATCAGCTGAATACGACTCGCCGACAGCATTCATTCTCCGCTGACCGGTCCGCCTCGCCCACCGCTCTCGACTCTGACCGGACTCGGCCCGGACTCGACTCGTCTCGACTCGACCTACGCGGATCACTACTTTGTCTCTCGGAGGCTCTCGATTACTGGCTGAGTCTGTCCGTGCCCTCGGCCGTGATTGGGAAGGATCTGTTGCTGGTTACGTGGTCTGCCCGCGCCGGCGGGCAGTCATATAGTTGGATATGTGTGGCCGTGCGAGCCGGCAGCCAGGCAGCCAGGCACCCACACACGCAGACGGGCAGGCGGGCGGGCGGGCAGACAGGCAGATAAGCACGCAGGCACACAGCCAGACATGCAGACAGCGGACAGACGGACAGGCAGATAAGCAGCCTGACAGATACGGAGACAGGCACGCAGGCAGGCAGCTGTGAGTGGGATATGCGTGATCGACCACTGAGGTGCCCGCACGCACCGGCGCCAGCTATGAATGCGTCATTAACGATCGGGCAGTCTTGACGCGCCAGCGGCCACGATTCGGACATGGTACATGGCAATCTCTGGAAACCCCGAGTCGCTCTTCCAATTGGGTGCGTGGCCCAGCGCCTTTCTCCTCGGGTATGAACATGGCGGGGGGTGGCGTTCCCACCCCAGCCTGAACTAGCCAGGTTACTTACGAACACAGACCACTTACGAACTGGCGCCTGGCTGCCTCGCCCAACTGACCAGATTACATACACACTGTCGGTCGCTGCTGTGCCGGCTGGCTGCCTTGCCCTCCCCCAAAACTCGCTGCCCCGGCCGGTGCTGCAGCACCGGCCGTCTGTCGCAGTGGTCGGTGGCTGTCCCACCCACGCTGGATGGCCGGGCTGGTGGTGGTGGTGGTGGTGGTGGCTTCCCCGCCGTTGGGTGGCTAGATTGCGGGCTGGCTGGCTGTCGCAACGGCAGGTGGCTTCCTCCCAGTATATGTTATTGTCCGGACTATGAGTCGGAACTGGCTGGCTCTGCGGTTGTCGATGTGGGTGCCCACTCTCAACCTCGGCCCCCCCCGGCCGGAGGCCGACTGGTCTTGAACACGGGCCGCCAACGGTGTAGAATAACAGCCAGCCAGTCAGACGCAGGGCCCGAACCTGCTCCCGTGGCTTGCAGCTTGCAGATAAGGACTGGAGCTGGGCCGCTCTGGGGTCGGACGGGACGGAGCGGGTGTCACGGCCGCCCTCCTGGTCAGAGCCCGATGTTGCCACTGACCAGCTAGCCAGTTAGCTATAGCTCGCGTCGACGGCCCGCCCGCGAGAGAAGAAGACAGAAGGACCACGCTGATCAGCACCCCCCCCACGCGCCGCGGGTCCCGTCGGCGAACCCCAAGTCGCAGGGCCGCCCCCGCCGATGGGCTACCGAGATATCGCCCGGCGAAGCACTGCGCCACCGCGAGGTGCGACCGTTGCACCCAGCCATCCGTCCATTAGTCGGGGCCGCGAGCGCCGCCTCGTGTCATGTCATGGATGCGCGCGCGCGACAGAGAGGGAGAGAGAGGGAAAAGACCACGGACGACGGGCCACCGCGGTCGGTCGCACAGCAGGGGCCTCGGTGGCCGATGTGGACGGGATCGCTCCAGCGAGCGGGAAGGGAGCGGGCGAGCGGTTCGCCGCTGCTTCCGCGGCTTCCGCTGCTTCCGTCGGCGGCGGGGGCACGTGCCGCGCCCTGTCCTGGGACGCAGCCCCGCAGACCGTAACGAGAGCGTAGCGTCACGAGACCAATGCCGTGCCTCGCAGCACTTTTAATTCCTCCGGTGGTTTGACTGAGCCCGGGGGGGCGGGGCTGTCGTCGTAGGGCTTACGTGCTCAGGCCCAGGCCCGGCCCGGCCGACGCAGTTCTGGCGTGTGTGGGGGTGGGGGGGTGGGGGGGTGGCCGATCCGGCGAGCAGATAATTGAGCATTGTATTTCGGCAAAAAAACCCAGGCCGGCTCTGACCGGCGGTCTTTTTCGCCCACGTCTTGTACTTCCGTGTCAGCAGAGGCGGCCCTCTCCCCCCACGCATCACCAGCCGATGACTCAGAGGTGATAATTACCTACGCTCGCGCGCAGACACCATACCGTCCATACCATGCCATGCCACGCCCGCCGCGCCGCGCCGTGCCATGCCACGGCCACGCCCTGTGCCCGTGCGCGCGTGGGCGCGGCTCCATGCTGTGCCGCGCGTTGGTGTTTTCCCTCTCTCACGCACTCTTCACTTTCGATTCCTCGCTCTTACCAGCGTTTCACTCTCCCACTGAGGGGGGGCGTGAGGATCCGCGCACCCCCCCTCCGCCATTCGGCACGCGAGGTCTGTACTGTACTGTGCTGGATGGACCAGAAAAGTACCAGAGGGGGGCTTCCACCAGTTCAGCATCTTTTTCCTCTCGCGAAAGACGAAAGAACCTCACGAGACCTCGACGCAAATCCCCAAGGCCTGCTCGCTCGCAGGGGCGCATACGAGGGGGGGGGGAATGGTTGGTTGATTGATCCCGAGAGGATTTGCTTCTCGAAGCTGCGGGTTTAAGTGGTCCCAGCCCCTACCAAGCGGGGAAAGCCCAAAAAGCCTTGTCAGGGGACGCACCACAGCACCTTGGTTGCTTCATCAAGCTGTTCCTCTCCCCCCGCCCTCTTGGAGCCGAGACTTTGTGCGCTCGCAAGATCAAAATTAGAACTCCTCGTACGACTCGCGTGCAGAAGAAATGCTGCGTCGTCTGCGGCCGTCGTCGCTGGGCCTGGGAATCCCCAGCCGACGAACCTGGCCGCCCACGCCACGGCCGAGGCCCCGGCAGGCGCGCCAACCCGCAAAGCAGCAACAATAATGAGAGAGAGCAAGGAGCGCACCCGCAGGGATACCGCCCCCGCTGCCCCGCTCGACAAGATCAATATACTCCTTGAGCATGTCCAGGCCGTGCACCAGGCGGCCACTTGGGTGTCGAAAAAGCCGCGGCCGGGAGACGACCCGCTATCTGCTCGTACATCGCGAACATGGCCACACGCGACTCCTGCGAGACGCTCTCGATAAGTTTCGCCTTGGCGCCACCTTGTTCAGGCCTTCCAGGGGACCAGCGGGACGGAGCAGATGGAGTGAGCTACGAGGACTTGGCGTCGTTCGGGGAGGACGAGGACCCCTCGTCATCTGTTTCTACCCAGAAGCTGGGCCCAGCGGAGCTAGACAGCTAGCTACACTGACTGAGACGTGGATAAAACACGCAAGCGTGGTCAGTGCGGAAAGCCGGCGAGGCAGGGTGCTGGGACCCGGGCCGGAGCACCCGGCCCACCCCCGTGAAGAAATGACGGCACGTCCTTGCCCCGGCCCCATCGAAAAAGAGATTATAGTGATGGGAGGTCGCGGCCGGGCCATCACGCACGCGGCCACAGTGCCCCAAAACATGCCACATCTCACCGACGCAATGTCACCCACACCACCCGCTCACCTTGGGCCGTGCCGTCCGCCGCCGCCTGACTCACCGAGAGACTCACCGAGGCACACGAGACCGACGGGCCGTCCGTTTCTCCGTTTCTCCGCCCAGCACCCCAGCGCTTAAGCTGTCAAGGAATCCTTCGCGCCCTCGGGCCGCGCCAACCGGCCAATCGGCGCCCGTGGCGAGGCGGCTGTTGGTCTCGGCCGCCGCTCAGCGGCGGGCGGCCAGGTGGTGTGGCCCTGGGGGCTGAGATCAGAATCTCACAAAGTGCCGCGGGAAGGGGGGTTCAGGCTGGGACCGTGAGGGTGTGGGAGGAGGTTGAGGGTGGGTCGTTGCCAATATGGAGGGACGGGAGTACGGGGGGACGGGCTAGGGAGGGAGGGAAGGCGGGTGTGAGTGGATGGCGGCACGGGTGCATGAGCGCCCCCCCCCCCCCGCGCTCCCCGATGCACAGCAGAGTCCTGATCAGAAGACCAGGCCGCTCTTTGGTTTTTTTCTTCCTCTGGTGGCCGGCCCGGGAGACGGACGGGGCCCTCGCTCGGCCTGCCGCAGCTCGCGTTGTAGCCCCGTGACCGACCACTCATGCTTCCCAGCACTGGGCGTGGCGCGGCGTGGCCGCTGGTGCCGAGTACCGAAATGAGAGACCACTAACGGGTCGAAAAAAGGTCATGTCAGGCAGGGCAGGGCAGGTCAGGCCTGACCTGGGCAGGCCATGGCACGGCATAGCAGGACAGCGAGAGGAGCGGGCCTGGGATACATGGGAACATGGGATGCTTCCGCGTCATCGCCATTGCCGGGGCACACGTCACCCGACCCGACCTGGCCCTCCATGCCCCCCCCTCCCCCCTCCCCCATCTCCCGCCCCCCATCCCTCGTCCTTCGTCCCCCCATTCCCCATCACCCACCTGTTGCAATGCCCCCCCCCAACCTGTTGCAATGTGATGCCCCCCAATGTCTCATGGTCACGCCCCCCCCATCGCTGGCCATGCGCGTGGGCACGTGCGTGTGGGTGTGCGTGAGAGAGGATCGAGAGCAGCACTGTGGGACAATCACAAGCTACCACTACCCTCACCTCCCTCTCGCTCGACCCAAGACATGGTCGCGGCAAGCGTCGCAGCGCAGCGGGGCGAAGCTGACGAAGAAACGAAACACCACTAGCTCCAGGAGGACGAGGGGTCGGGTCCCGAATTGTCTCGAATCAGCACAGCCCGGAGTCAACGACCTCTTATCGCTCCAGCCTGCGCCGCCGCCGCCACACACAGACACACGTACGCGCACACATGTACGCGCACACATACACACCCTCCCGCCGTCAACGTCCTCATCCCGCCCGTTGCTGACTGGCCCCCTACCCCTGACGGGAAGTAAGAAGAAAAAAGAAAAAAGGCATAGGGGGGAATCCCGGCCAGCGCGGCGGCGGCGCCCACGCCATGCCCAGGAGTGATAGATGGTGGGGCTGACTGGGAGAGGCTCGGCGTTATTTTTGGCGCTGGGTGGTACGCTCGCTCGCTCTGTGCCACCCACCGTATGCTTACTGGCCTGTGCATCCTGCATCGTGAGCGATTTTCAGTCGCACACGCCCCCTCCTCCACCTTACCTTTTGACATACCGGTCCCTCCCCCTTCTCTCTCATGAGATTTACATTCGTCGGCGCCGCTGCCCGTGCGTGTGGGCAGCGTAGCGCATGCATGACGCACTGCCCCAGCGGGTGTCCGCCATTTGATTGGTGCGACTCTCATCCTCTCTCGCTTCCTGGCATCCAATCCATCGGGCATCAAATGCAAAATCCGTGCGCGGGGTGGGGCTCTTCCGGCCGGGAAATGGACGTCATTGCCGTTCACGTGTCCGCGATGGAGAGGCCACGGCTGGCGGTGGCGCGCTTGCACTCTGACAGGGGCGATATCAGGAGTCGAGGGTCTATACAACAAGCTGCCGTCGCTGCGCGTAATTCTTGCCCGCGAGGTCGTGGATCTTGGGTGGCGGGACTCTGAGATCGGCCGGCCTCGTGCCTGGACACCTGGCTGGCCCTCGGCCCTCTGCCCTCGGGTCGCGTGGACGGTGGCGCGGGGAGAGAGGGCATGGCTGGAGGGGATTGGGGCCGACGCGGGCGCCACGGTGCGGCTGTCGAGCGGGGCCGGAGGGAGGGGCGTAAGGTTTGGTCGGGTCGCGGGCCCGGCCATCGTCGGTCTGGGGCAACAGGGCCCCGACTCGGCCAGGCAGGTCGGTGCTCGCGGGCGGCCGACGGGGCGACGGGCGCCGACGGGGGAAAGCAAAGAATCGCCACGTGTGATGTCCATGACGGTTTTGTTCGATTGGCCCTCGGATGCGGCCTCATTACCTCATTACGCGCCGGCCGTTTCAGCTCGAGAAGGGGAGGAGGAAATGCTCCGCGCCTCGACAGTGAGGGCCGCACGCCTGCCTGCCCCTGGATAAAACCACCCTCTCTCTCTCTTTCTCTCTGTCTCTGTGTCTGTCTCTGTGTCTGTCTCTCTGTCTCTCCCGCTTTCATATTCAAATCACTCTCGAATTACTGCAGCAACAGCTCTCTGGCCCAAAATGCACTACATCCGCCTGCTTGCCCCCGTCCGGCTGCAGGGCTCCTCCCTCGCGGTCAAGCTCACGATCAACGGCGAGAACGGCGACCAGCGGCTCTCGCCCGACGCGCCCGTCCGGCTCGCCCTGATCCTCGACAACGGCGCGGCCCAGACCCAGACGCTGGTCCACGACAGCCTCGTCTGGGTCGCGGGCGCGCGCGCGCTCGAGGCCGTGGTCCCGCTTCCCGCCCACCCGGACGAGGCTGGTCGCGACGGGCTGCGGGTGCGCGTCGCGCTCGCCCCGGCGAACCTGGCGCGGCGGCTGCGCCTGCCTTTGCTGGGCGGGAAGCCGGTCCGGATCTTCCCCGTGTCAACCCGGGCAGGCGAGCGGGTCCAGTATCGCGCCCTGCCCGGAGCGGGCGAATCGCGGATCGAGGTGGGCGAGGATATCGTCGAGGAGGAGGACCAGGAGGAGGAGGAGGAGGGGGCCGACCGCGCCGCGCCGCCGCGCGTCCGAGATGCGGACACGTGTGTGCTGACACTTCTGGCCGAGCTGGCCGGCGCCGATCGGGCCGACGCCTCGTCGCCGCCGTCGCGGATGCCGGTGCTTTCCAGGCTTATCATGTCCGGCGGTGGCGCTCCCATCAGGGTCCTCGAGCTCGGCTGTGGCGTCGGCGCGATCGGCCTGGGCCTCGCCTGCCTCCTCATCGACTCCGGCCGCGCGGTGGGTCAGATCCTCATTACCGATCACCCAGCGGCGGCAGCCGAGGCGCGGGCCAGCGCCAATGCTGGTCTCGTCACCGAGGAGATCAACAAGCGCAGCAGCAGCGGCGGCGGCCTAGCTGTCAAGTACGAGAACCTCGATTGGAACGTCGTCACCGACGCCGACTCTCTCCCGGCAGCGGTCGAGGCCGGGGCGCCGTGGGATCTTGTTCTGCTCGGCGACAGCGCCAGCGGCGGCCGACGCGGCCGGGTCGCGGGGCTGGTCGGCGTGATGGGGGCGCTGCATACGGCGAACGCGGCTAGGAAACCCGGCCAGGCCGTATCCACGCACGTGCTGCTGGCCGCCAAGACAGCGCTCGATCCGGAAAGGAAGCAGCAGCAGCAGCCCACCGACTTCTTCGACATGATGGCCCGCCAAGGCTGGGCCATGGTGGAGAGGGCCGACCTGCACGTGGATGGGGCCGTGGGGCCCGAGGGCGAGGAGCAGGTCGTCAGCGTCGTGCTGTACAAGAAGGAGGGCTAGGAAGGGCGGGCTGAGTTGAGCAGCGGCTGCGGGATCTCGCCCATCTTATCCACCAGAGCCATAAACTTTTAATGTGGCCATATGGCTTGGCTGGGCAGGCGGATGGCCGAGGGAAGAGGGGAGGGTCGCTGCCGCAAAGGTGGAGATGCGGCTGCGCCGATTGATATCTGGGCATGTGCTGCACGCGCATGTCCAAACGCAGCATTTCCGCGGATCTTGGGAGGGGGATTTGACAGTCGGGCCGGGCCTGTCTGATCCCGGGAAGATATGGAGCTGATAGAGGGAATTTGTACATTGATTATGGCCTGAACGGTACAGTACAGGTCTAGTCGGCATCTACATGCTGGGCCCAGCCGAACGCGGTCAGATAGCTGTACCTATATCGATAGAGCTTCTTCGGGAAACACGTTGCTGGCCCGCTGGCCGAGACTGGCCAAGCAGAGCCGGGATCCGCACGAGATTCATGATTGACCAAGACTTGCCTATCGGACTGGAACACCGGGAGCAGCTGGGTGTATATGCATTTGATAGGCAATGAATGACAATGCTCGCCCAGTCCTTCTCGAGCGATTGGCGTACTTGGGCTCGCGACCGATTGAAGAAAAGATCTGGGCATGCGATCAATCAAGGAGCCCACGTAAGCTTGGAATCAGTCGAAGAACGCATTTGGGCTCGCGGTCCACCAAGGAACACGGATCAGCTCGCGATCAGTCGACGAGCACATTTGGGCTCGTGGCCAGCGACCAACACATTTAGGCTCGCGGCCGACCAAGGAGCACAGAGAACTTGCCATCAATCGACGACATTTGACCTCGAGACCAGATGGCAAGCACCCTCGACCCCGAGATCTCGAGTCAGACCAAGAAACACAGTCGAACTCGGGTCCTGGTCCCCAATGACGAAACGGCTTTCAGTTGAAAATCGCCCTTCCCCCCCCGCGGCCCTCTCCCTGCCGGGTCTGTCCTAGTCAGAACGGACGGCGGGAAGGGTGCTTGCGCCGCTGTCGAGGGGCGAGGGAGGGGGCGGTCGGCGACAGTCTAACCCGAAGGCGAGGGGGCGCGGGCCGGGCCTGGTTCGGCTGCCGGACCATATTTGTTTGGCCTAGACTGGATGGGCTTGCCGACCCCGACGGCTGGATCAGTTGGTTCATCGGGTGCGATCGTCAGGCAGGGAAGGGTTAACTGGTCGGAGGCGTGGTGGTGGGGTAGAGAGAGTGATCCCCCGGAATCGACTGGCTCGTCGCGGGGGCGATGGCTGGGTAGAGAGTGGTTCCTTGGGAGCGACGGTCGAGCAAAAAAGGGAGCATCCAAAAGGGCATGGGTGTCGTGTGCCCAAGATGGATGATTCCAGTATCCCGGTCAAGTCGCGGCCACTGAATCAAGCAACCTGGCAAGCTGGGCAGCGCTTGGCTGGAGCAGTTTCCGCCGCCATGCTCGCCAGCCAGGCAAGGCCACCGCGCTCCACGGAGGGACCCAGATGATTCGAAACAAGCGGCTGGCCTTGGCGGCCTTTTGTATTTTCTGATTCTTTTCTTGTTTCCGGAAGAGCCTCCGGCGGAAGAGATAGGGCTCTCCCATCAGAGCTGCTGCAGCCGCCACCGCCGCCGCCGCTCACCTGCTCCCCCCAGCCCCAGACACACAGGTGCAAGATTAAGGCCGAGATTAAAAAAAACACCATCGTCTCTCGACTGCTCTCCATGACGCCATTCTTGGCTCCCCACCTCAGGCCGCGGCCCAACCGGGATCCGGACCCTGTTTCAGTCTCGAGTCTTGCCGCGGCCCTGGCTCACTCCGCTCGCGGCCCCCACCTCCCCCCCTCCCTCCTCTCACCCCGCCCTGCAGCCGGGATTTTCTGAATTGCGCGAGCAAACAGGCGAGAGCCATGGCGATAGATGCGCCGACGTGAGAGCTCCTCAGCGACCTATTTGGAATTTGTCCGCCCGTGGGCAGGTGAGGGGGACACGTCTCTCGCGTAGTCGCGCGCCCCCTGCAGCAGCCAGGGGGCCGGCCTGCCGGCCCGACACGCCCCGCCCCCCGCCCCCTGCTGGGCAGGGCCGGCGGGCGCGGCCGGCGTTTAGGTGGATATATTTATCCAGCCGGTCGGCCGGCAGCCCCCATCAGCGCCGCTGCCGACGACGACGACGGCCGCCCAGCGCGGCCGTCGGCCTCATTTCCCGCCGCTGTCCTCCGACATAAGATGCCCTCGTCGACCGGCCTCCCTCCCTCCCTCGACCGGCCGCTCATTGCCTTATCCCCCATCTATCCGTCGCCTCGTCTTCCCTTTCTTCCCTTACTCGGCCAGAAGAGCGAGATAGCATACATACCCACATTCTTCCGCTCGCCCGCACCGGTTGCCGGCAATCTCCCCGCTGACCACCCCCAGCTAGCCCTCCCCCAAGAGGACTGGCAGCCAGACTCGTGCCCACCCTCAAGCACGACACTTCCGCTTACCCGTCTCAATGGGAGTCTCCAACGCCGGTGGCAGCGTAGCCAATGCCACTCACAACGGAGGCGACCCCAACAATCACAATGCAACCAGTACCGTCGCGGATGAGTGGGCCGATGATTCTGACGACCAGGATTGTGATTCTTCCGATGATGATGAGTCGAAAACCCAAAGGGGCAGGAAAAACAACAACAACAACCACGACAATAACCAAAACAACAACGGTAACGGCGGCGGCAACGGCAACGGCAACGGCAACGGCAACGGCAACGGCAACGGCAACGGCAACGGCAACGGCAACGGCAACGATCACCACACCGAGGAACCGACTCGGGCCCAGACCGCTCGGGCCCAGAGAATGAAACAGGGCAGATTGCTGCTGCGAGGGCTGCTATTGCCAAACATGCGCACCCTGGAGAATATCATCAGAACGTTGGCGGCGTGGGCGGCAAGGGTGGCCGGGTTCAAGGGGGTCTTGAGTAAGACCTATCGAGAGATGGGGGGCGGCCGGCAAAAGGGATCCTCGCTGACATGTGACCCCTCGCAGCCGTGGAACTATCCACCGAAATCAGCAAGGATTACAACGCTATACGCAAGATCTGGTGGCCGAAATGCCGGGCCCTAGCCAAACTCGTCTGGGTGTTGACATCCGGGATGACTATGGCGTACGCGTCGGGGGAGGATCCACTCAAAAAGGCATTCTCGGAAAACGAAATCCGTTCTGGCATGAAGCGCGGTGCACAAAAGGTCTTCACCGTCACCTTCGACAAGGCGATTCATCAGATCGCTCCGAAACATGCCAGCACGGTATTGGTCAGGGCCCGGTTCAAAAACAAGGGAGCGCCGGACCCAACGGCGGCGCCGGCCAACGGGGCGGCCGGCCACGGGGGGCCGGGCCACGGGGGGCCGGGCCACGGGGGGTTAGGCAACGGGGGGTTAGGCAACGGGGGACTGCAGGCTCCCAAGGCACCGCCGAAAACCCATAAGAAAACCGTGAGCGAAGGGGGCAGACCTATCAATACCACCCACCTGGTACCCATGGGTCCTGGCATTCCTCGCCAAGTCCCGCCGCAGGGGTCACAAGCTGGGGGCGGTGGTGCCGCACGGACTGGCGGGCCACAAGCACACGGGAAAACTGTGAGTAACGCTGAATTTCCCGACCGTTGGCCGTTTTCGCAAGCTGACCACTCTCCAGTCCCCGTCTGCCAAGTCCCGCTAAGAGCAGAAGGGCCGCCCCACCAATGGCGAACTGTTCAAGCTGGAGAGCCCTGGGCCTCCTGCCTGGCTCGCCCTCTCGCCGCTTTTCGTTGGTCGCCCTTGGCGCCACCGTGAGGGGACTGGGGGCGCGAGGGGGGTGCTGGGGTGGTGGGCCGGGAATAAGGAAGCATGGTTTGTTTTTCCAGTGTATTCTAGCCAGTCGATTCGTCGTCCACGAGTGATATGGTGCTGGAGGATCAAGTTTTGGGTTGGGGTGCTGGGTCGTTCAGGTCTCCGCAAACCGAGCAAGTCTCTGTCTCGTTGTTTCCGTCCACATCCATGCCAGAAACACGGGTAGCTGAGTTGTGGTGTGCTATTGCTGCTACTGCCGCTACTGCCTATATGACACTCGTTTCCTCTGCTGGGTCATGATGGAACACGGCCACTTCGCGCGCCGGACGCGGTCTTTTCTCCCCCACCCGCCTAGTCCTGCGGCCGGAGCTGATCAGGGTACCAGGCCAGGTCATGGCGACTCCGCCGTCATTGGTGCGGCCGCGGCCGCTGTGGCCACCGTGGCCGCTGTCGTTATCGGCCCCCCTGCCGGCCCGCTTCTCTCCAGCTATCCGGCCCCTGTTCATCCTCCGAATCCTCCTCTGCTCGGCCGCGGCCTCGATGAGGTTGAGCCGGCTGCGCAGCTCCCGGACCTGGTTCTCGAGTTGGCCGTGCATCCGAATCAGGGCCTCGACCTCGGCTGTGTAGTGTTGTTGTAGGAGGATGACCTCGGCCGCGAGGTCGGCAGGGGAGGCAAGGGGGGAGGGGGGGGGCGGGGCGGACGGGCGGGGCGGACCAGACGGGCGGGACGGGGGAGAGAAGGGAGCCGGCGGTGAATGGAGAAGAGGGGCGGACGCGGGGGCAGGAGGGGCAGGGGTGGCCGCAGGGGAAGGAGAAGGGCGCGTGAGGATAGTCGGAGAGGCGGAGGAAGAGGCGGCGGCGGCAGCGGCGGCGGCGGCAGCAGCAGCAGCAGCAGAGGGGGCAGGGGGCGGAGTAAAAGCCGGACGTGAGGAGGCAGCATTGTCGTAGTCGCTATCCCGGACGGTCCACACGCCATCGCGGAGGATGAGGCGCGGGTGCAGCCCAGACGAGCCCTGCAGCCGAGAGTTGATGGCGGCCTGGGAGAATGCCTGGGCGATGGCGGAGCCGAGGGGGGGGGTGGTAGATGAGGGAAGCATGAGACCGGTTTTCTTCTTCTTCTTCCTGCTCTTCGCTTTTCTGCTTCTTCTTCCTGCTTTTCGCCTTTCTCCTTCTTCTTTTCTCTCCTCACTTCTTAGTGTTTCGTGTTTCCTGCCTCCTCTCTTCTTTTTTTTTTCCCCATCTCATTTGCCTGGTCGCGGGGGTGGTTTTTGTGCCTCGGTACAAATCGTCTCTTGTTCGGTCTGGTCGTCCTGGGCACTCGGTCTCCTCACCTTTATCATATTGTTTCGCGGGAACAGCATTCCACCAATCTCACTCAGTGGGGCGACGGTAAGTCGGCGGGGGGGGGGTAGTAGACGGATTCGCTAAAGGGAGAGTCGGGAGGGGGACAAAGAAAAAAGACGGCAGCGGCCCGAGGGCCAGCGCTGCCGGATTCGGAAAAAGAGGCTTTGTCGCTGGGCTAGGACTGGGGCTTTGTCGCGCCCTATTGTTTTGACTACGGTCGGGCACGCGCCCTGTCCGGCGGGTATGTGTGTGTACGGGCGACGAAAACGGACTGCTCGCCCTCGGCACAACAGATCCCCGTCCTGAAACATATATCAATTACAATCCAGCAACTTGCGGTGGTCCTAACCAGGGCTAGGCGGGCCAGCGGTCTACGGTGCGCCCGCCAGAAAAGCACCGTCCAGATAATAAATGCCAGTGGACCAACCAGAAAACCACCATCCAGATATAACACTGCAGCATGCCAGCCTGGCAAAATAACCAATTTTCCATAACTCTCGAAAGGAGACCAGACGCAGAAATATATGGTCAGGATGAACAACCGAGCGGGCCGATGAGCCTATACCCGTCCCCCCCCGGCACCGGGATTCAGGCCTAGCACGGCCGACCCCCCCTGTGCGCCGGTTGGCTGCTTCCCGATTGGCCCCCTCCCCGACAGCAGCGATCGTATGCACCACGCCAGCCAAATTGTCATTACGCTCTGGGGACAAGATCCCATACAGAACAGGAACAAAACCCCCTCTCCGCCGCGTGAGGGATACTCATCGTACCCTGGCAGGGCGGTCCAGGCACCAGCCCCCCCCGGTGTCATGGGGCCCGGCCGCTGGCGTGCCGCGTGATCCCCCCCCCGTGACGGACGGGCGATGGGCGATTCGCGATTCGCGATTCGCGATGCGCAATGAGCGAGCCCCGTGAGGGGGATCAGGAGATGAGGCCAGGTGTGCGAGGGGAGATATGAAAATAGAATAAAAACGAATGTCGTGTCCATTTATTACCCGGCCCCTGCCCACCCTGGCGAGGCTAAAAAAGTCCGTCTCCCTCTTCGGCCGCTCTGGTGTTGAACCTCGACGACCATGGACGGGCAGGCAGCAGCAGCACCATCATCACCATCACCACCCTCACAGGAACACCCCAGCCAGGGCCCCAGGCCCGACCTCGAAAAGACCGCGCCCGACGACCCGCGCGTCCTCTGCCGTCTTGACGTCGTCGCTGCCCCCCCCGGCTACTTGGACTTGCCGCTCGTCGACATCATCGCGATCCAGGACCAGGATGAGCTGCGTGAGGAGGCCTGGACATATAACTTTGACTCGCGGCTGGCGCGCGGGAAGTCGTCGCGGTCCGGCGACGGCGGCGGCGGCGG
>JAOYNC020115053.1:0-29944 GCA_025802115.2 Bertia moriformis
TCGTGCTGCCGGAGCTCCGGAGGCGGGGGTACGAGGTCGTCACGGTCACGAGGCTGCTGGAGGAGGCCGAGAAGGAGAATAACCAACAGTCCAGACACGGACTGGGCTGAGCAAGAGTGGAGCCAGCCCAACCCGGCACCGATGAGCCTGAGCAGGAAATGGACCAACAACACAAAGGGGACTGAAGGCGGAGAATCCATAATCCGGACACGGATGAGGCTGAGAAGGAGATAATCGATAATCCGGACACGGGTGAAGCTGAGAAGGGAAATCATCAACCGAGACACGGATGGGGCTGGGCTGGGCCGCTCAGCAGGTGCCGCTCGCAATATATATCCGACCGAGCACAGCCATCGATCCATATCTATCTATACAGCTGGACCACCAATGGGTGCACTCCTCTCCTCGACCAGCTGGCCAAAGCCCTGCCGCAGATCCTCCATGAGATCCTCAACCGCCTCGATGCCGACGCTGACCCGCAGCAGGCACCGGTCCACAGTCTGATCCGTCATGGCCCGCCACTCGACTATGCTCTCGACCCCGCCCAGGCTCGTGGCGTGAGCGAACAGGGCCAGCTTGCTGGGCAGGCGGCGGGCCCATCGCTCATTCCTGGCGAGGATGGAGAAGACGGGGCCGAAGCCGCGCGGCATCTGTCGGCGCAGCCAGGGGGGGCACGCCGGTTCCTGCAGGCTGGCGTAGCTCACCCGCTCGACCACCCGGCCGGCCGGCCCGTCCGGAAGCTGCCGCGTTTCGGCCACGAGCCAGTCCACCAGCGCCTGCGCGCTCCGGCTCTGCCTCTCGACCCGCAGCTCCAGCGTCCGCACACTCCTCAGGCCGAGCCAGCCCTCGAGGTTGCCCATCACAGCACCGAGGTATTGGCGGTCCTGGAAGAGGCCCTCGGCCCAGTCGGGTCTTTCGGGGCTCACGGCCAGCACGCCGCACAGCAGGTCCGAGTGGCCGCCCAGGTACTTGGTGCCGCTGTGCATGACGACGTCGGCGCCCAGCGCGAGTGGGTCCTGCAGCGGTGGCGGGCCAAGGGTCGAGTCCACGCTCAGCCAGGAGCCTGCGGCGTGGGCTCGCGTGGCATACGCCGCGATGTCGCGCGCCTCGCCGGTCGGGTTGACCGGCGTCTCGATGTGCACGAGGTCGCCCTGGCCGGGCCGCGGGTCCGCCGCTTTTGTCGCGTCTCCCTCGACCCAGAATGCCTCGAGTGGAAGAATCTCCATTCCGGAGAGGCGCGAGACCAGCCGGGCCACGCCGAAGCAGCCCTGGTAGCCCTCGGGCCCGATGAAGAGGCGGCGCGGGGCGAGCCGCACCAGCAGCGCGTGGAAGGCGGCGAGGCCGGATGCGTACGTCACCGCGCGGCCTTGGAGGAGAGCGGAGAGGACGGCCTCGAGCCGGGTGGTGTTGGGATTGGTGAGCCGGCAGTAGAGGTGCGAGTCGCGAGGGGCGAGGGGCTGTGGGGGGGTATCAGAGAGCACGGAGGCGGGCGGGGGCATGTATACGACTCACGTCAAGGTTCGCCATGACCTGGAGCTGGTCCGGATCGTCCGAGTAGCGGAATGTGGTGGTCGTGTGCAGGGCCGGCGCCAGGGCGCGATGGGTGCTAATGCCGTGGTCGGCGTGGATGGCGAGGGAGGCGAAGGCGAGGTGGTTTGGATCCATAGTGGGGGGCAGAACAGGGAGCGGGCAGAACAGGGGGCGGGATTGGTGTTTGGCGTCTGGCGGTCGAGTGAGTATTCCGAGAGCGCGCATGTGAGAGAGACAGGCTTCTTTTATATTTTCGTGCATGTGGAGTACAGACCAGCTTGCCATCCTGGTGACGCAGAAGACAGGCCGCTGATCACTATCCGGCCAAATGCTACAGCTTCCGGACCTGGGTTGAGGGGGGCGGCCAAGGCTGGGCAGGACGCTTTCCCACCTCTTTCTTGCACATGCATCGCTCTCCGGTCCGCAGCCCCAGCGGCCATAGCTGGTGGGGGCGGGGGGAGCGGTGGCAGCCGTCGTGTGCACTGCTGCGTGGCACGTGCAGTGCGGCGGCAATGCGACAGTGCCGCAGTGCCGCAGCCGGCGGAGAGTCATATGATAAGTAAATGGATAAGAGGCATGCCGAGCTGATATACTCGTTAACCAGCAGCGCCACCTCTTTATCAGAGGGCCATCTGTCGAGGACAGATGGCTGGATGGTCGCCTTGAAGCCATACCGCTCGCTGGTTATTAACTCCGCAGATGGGCAGCGATTCCGAGTCATAGCACCAAGGTGACAGATGCAGGCTGTGTGCATGGTGCTGGCGGGGGGGGTAGTAATTGCCATGAGTCATGATACCGACTTAATGGCATGATACGGCGTGATAGATAGGGACGGGAGTGAGGCGAGTGAAACGATAGACACGTGGATGCGATCACTGCCTGTCTGCCTGTCTGTCTGTCTCCCTGCCTGTCTGCCTGCTTGCCAGTCTGGCTCTGCTTACGGCCGTGCTCGTTACCGGACAGCGTCCTCCGACCCGTCCGTCCTCGGCGGGGGGAAGAGGGGCGCGAGCGGCGCGCGTGGGATACTATTCTATTTCCGGTCCATGCAACGTAACGCAACGTTTAACTGGCCGGATCCGCAGACAATCCCGGAGCAGTGCGAAGCAGAACAGCGCAGCGCCTCCGCCCTTGGATATAGAGCCGCGCAGGGGGCGCGCTCACCGCTCTCGGTGCCTCGGGCCAAGCGGTTCGGCTCGAAGGCTCCAGACCAAGCCAGGTGGGTATGTCCAAGAACCTGTCGTGGTGTGTCCGAGGCGCGAGACCCGAGCAGCGGTTCCGCGTAGCATACCTTACTGCGAAGGATATGGTGGCCCGCTAAGAAGGCGGAATACAGATGACGGCATCGGGGCAAATTTTGCCTATCCAGTTCAGTTCAGCGCAGCGGCAATTTCGGGCATGTGTGGTCCAAGGGCAGATTTGTAATCCAAGGGCAGACCGGCCAGGCCGGCCGAGGTAACCACAGAGGCAGCAGCCAGAAAACCATTCTTCATTAGTATTATCGTAAGCATGGGGCCCCGCCCAATCCAACTAACAGCCCCCTCTCCAGAGGGCCCCTACTGGCTCCCCCCGCAAGGCTGGACGGCATGGGCCGCCCTATGTATATCCAAGTAATAATCATCGACCGGGCCGCCGGCCCGGCCGTCCCGGCCCTCCCCCCGATGAATCTTGATGAAGCTCGGCAAGTGAGGGGAACAAAAACCACTGCTCTCCGACCCCCGCAGTGTCTGGCCCTGAAATCTCATCCGACTGAAACCACCACTCGCCCCCAACCCCGGAACGTCTGGCCCCGACAGCTCACCCAATCATCGATCGGCTCACCTCCCGCCCCGCCCCGCCGTCGGATCCCGGATCCCGCATTTCCTCATCCCCTCCGTCTGGCTACCTTGCCTGTGGCTGGCTGGCTGCCTTGCCGACCGACCGCCGACGGGGGCCAATCATGCTCACCCCCTGACTCTGCGGATGAGAAAGAAGCATGAGTAATAACCAGATGAAAAAAGGACCAGAGGGGAAAAAAAAATATATCCCAAAAAGATCCCCCCCCCTGTCGGGCCGGCTCAAGACGCGCCGTCATGCTGTCGGACCATCATGTCAGTGCACCTCCTGGGCCTGCAGCTCCACCACCTCCGCGATGGGCTGCTGCTTCCCGGCCATGATGAGCCCGAGCTCGGAGCCCGGTTGCTCCCTGTTCTGGCTGTGTCCCCGCCTACGAGCCGGGATCAGGAATCGCGACATGGCCGTGGTGGTGGTGGTGGGGGAGGAGGTGGTGGTGGCGATGGTGGTGGCGGGGGCGACCGGGGGAGGGGGGGTCGCGTCGCCCGGGTTCGGTGCGCCGCCGCTCGACACCCCGCCGTCCGGGTTCGCAGCCGCGGCGGCGGGGTCGGAAAACTTGGCAAAGAAGCCGCGCTTCCGCGGCGCCGCCGGCTTGAGGGCGGCGGTGGCCCCGTCTTCCAGCCCGACATCCTCGAAGCTCTCCTCCGGCGTGATTGGCGGCGGCTCGGGGCCCCAGCTGTCGGCGAGGCGGGCGCGGGGGAACCGCGAGAACCGGGACGAGTCGAAACTGCGGCTGGACAGGGGATCGGGGCTCATGATGGGGGACTTGGCGCTTATGTCCTGGAGGCGGGGTCAGCGGTGAAAAGGTGGGCGGCGAGGCCGAAGATGAGAAGATGAGCGGCACAACGCACAAACGATCTGCGGTACGAGTCGAATGACTCGCGAGAGATAGAAAACGGCTCAATGTCGCTGAGACTGCTGCTCCCGGTGTCGGACGAGGCCCGGGACGACAGGTACCTGCGGGGCCACATGGCCTTCTCATCTGCCGGCGGTGAAGGCTGGAGCCGGGTTTCTTAGCAGCATGCGCTGGTTGGCTGGCCCGGCCGGCCCAGAGGACGATTCGGCGCAGAAAATGGCTTACCGGCAGAAACTCGCCGCTGTCGTTGACGACTGCAGGGTGGGTCAGCGAGAATGGTGGATCCCGGAGGGGTCGGGAAAAGAAAGAGGGCGGGGGACGCACCACTCATCTTGTACTCGCCCGTGTCCTCCCTCCGCCGGCTCCGGATGCTCAGCGCGGACGAGGCCATGAATCCGACCGTGTCGACGGGCTCGAAGCCGGAGCTCCCGGCCGAGGCCCCGCTGGACGACGAGGCCGGGCGGGTGTTTTCATTTTGGTTGGCGGCGAGGATGCCGCCGGCCCGGCGGGCAAACGGGTTCCGGAGGATGGCCATTGTGGTGCGCGGGAGGCTGGCAGGGATAGCAGATAGATTCGGTATTAAGGCGATGCAGAAAGCACAGATGGAGCAAGGACAAATATTTGTTTATTGAGAGACAGATATCGAGCCCAGAGAAGCAAGGGAGGGGGGCGGGGAGTGGAGGAGGGAGTCGCGGGATAAAGTATTCGGAAAGAGCGGCGGCGGCGGAGGCGGCGGCAGCCGTGGGGGGGTGGGCGTGGTCAGCGGTCGAGGCGTGGGTTTAGTGGTCGCAGCAGCAGCAGCAGCCGAGTCACTCCCCCTGCTTTCCGAGTCGTAGGCGGGGAAGAGCGTCGCGAGCGGGGAAGAGCCCAATTGAGGTGCGGTTTGTTGCCTCTGCCTCTGGGGGGAAGGGATGACGACGGGGGCAGGGCAGGGACGATGCGGTCTGACCCAACGTTTGCGACAGAGCTGAGCCGGCGACTACTACGGAGGGGCGGAGGGGCGGAGGAGAGGGTGGGATGGGCTTACTGCGAATCCCCTCCGGTTAGGAAGACTGGCTGTGTAACCAGCCAGCCACTTGGGCTGCGGCGGCGCTGTCCCGGCCGGCCCAGCTCGGTCGCAGCCCGCAGGTCGCAGGTCGCACCGGCCCGCCGCTGGATTCGGGACACACGCCAGCCATTCTTTTTCGTCACAGGGGTTTCCTCGCCAGGCTAGCTGTGCGGGTCCTCGGCTCGGGGAAGCCGCGGGACGGCAGGGCGGGAAATTGAAAAAAAAAAAAAAGAGAGCAGAAAACGACCACGGGGCCCACACAGGTTGACTTGTTCCTTTGCCGACCCTGCTTCCTCGGCACGGCCACTTCCCGAGGCCCTCCCCCCCCACTCCTTCGCCGCCGCCGCCGCCGCCGCCGCTGCTGCTGCTTGGGGATGAGGGCGAGATGGACACGTCACTCTGGCCGCTTCATGGAGCGGCCAGCTCTCGCGCGCCGTTGGGTCGGAAGATTTGCTCAGGGGATGATGGCCGATGACGCAGATCTCCTCCACTTGGCTGAGAAGATATGGCCGGCTGGTCGGCTCGAGAACTTTTTTTTCTCCTCCCAGTGATCCGCAATTCAGCAGTTTCACAGGCATGCACACGCAGCAGGCATGCAAGCGAGCAGCGCAGCCGAGTCGCTGTGTCAGCATACGAGGGGGGCGGGGGTGAGGGGTAGGAGGGTGAGGGGGTGGGAGGGTGAGGGTGTTGGCGCCGGTATTGGGCCGGCGGAGCGACTTTTACTCTCCCGCTGCCGCCAATGTCCTCCTCCCCTCCCCTACCTAGTCCGCGCTCGAGGCCTCGGGGGGGCTGGTATGAAGCAATGTAACGGCGGGTGAAGGCGGCAGACCTCCCCGCGCGCTGCGCCCTGCGCTCCGCGCTCAGCCGGCATGGGGGAAGGATTGCGCCGAGCCTCTCACGTCGACGACCTGTCTGTGGGCGGACAACAGCTCTCACACCTGCTACTTTTTGTGGGGGAGTGTGGGCTGGTGTGTGTGGGCTGCACGCGGCGTGCGCATATATCTGTGACGGGCTCTGCAGGCTGTGGCTCGCGCACTTCTTACCGCTCGCGCTCTGGCTCGTCCTCACGAGCTGGATTGTGGCCCAGGTGGGGTGGGCTTTTGTCTTCGCGCGGGGGAGGGGCAGCGTCGTCAGCATGGGCGCATATCGGACCACTCTCGGCCGCTTTCCGTTTTCCGGTGTTCAGGGTGCCATGTCACGGCCTGACATTTGCCCCCCCGTCCGGCCTCACACCCCCGCAATGGGGTTCGGCCAGTCTTTTAGTGTGGTGTAAGCTGGCGGGCGGGCGGCCCTGGCGGCCCTGGCGGTCCTGGCGGTCCTGACGCAAGATGAATGACGCCATCATGGTCCACCGCGCTTTTTGGGTGGAAAGAAAGCTGGGCCGCTCAGGGGCGACGGTGCCTGATGCGGGCTGGCGGCGGATCGATCAAATCAAATTTTTTCATCTTTCCATCTTCATAGTGAGGAGGTGAGACGGGCTTGGCAGTGCTGTTGGGGTCGGAAGGAAGGGGCAGGGGGGCAGGCATGCAGGCACTGCTGGTGTGGCACACTGGCGCTGGGGATCCGGTGCCTGGCCGATGACACGCTCCGGCTCCGTTCTGATCTGATAAACGCGACGTCGGCGAAAGGGTCTGGCAGCAGCAGCTGTGTTGGCGAGGCAGGCCACTGTATCTCGGATGGCAGCCAATTTCTGGCGGCTACTCTAGAGTTTCACCGCCCCTATGTCTGTCTGTCTGCCTGCTAGTCCGCCAGCCCACCAGCCCGCCAGCTCGCCAACCTCTGCTGACTGTTGACTGTCTGCTGCCCCTCCGTATATATCTGTCCGTACGTTTGCTACCGGTTCGTATACCTTGTCTGCCCGTCCGTCTGTCTGTCCGCCCGTCTGCGGCCCCTCTATCTGCGGCCCATCGGCTGTCTGCGGCGGGTCGATCGGGGCACGAGCCTTTTCGCCGAGACATGGCAGCCAATATCGTCCGGATTGCGGCGGTATCCACCCGGGTGGCACCGCATGGGGCGGGAGGGGGTGTCGCAGCAGCAGCTGCAGCAGCAGCTGTCCCTACGACGGCCGCCGGATACTTGCAACCCTTCGCTTGCGCAGCATCGGACTTGAGCCAGGATGTAGCCAGGGGGGGTCTTCGCGGCAGGCAGGCCTGGCCTCTGAGACCCATCCGTCGGTTGACTTGACATTTGGGTCCATCCATGCTGCTGCAGGGTCACCAGGGCGCCGGACAGACCATCAGCCAGCCAGCCCTCTCTTCTCTCTAGGTCTCTCTTCTCTCGAGGTTTGCCTTCTCTCGAGGTTTGCCTTCTCTCGAGGAATCTGTATGTAGAGCAATTGTCTGGCTTGGCCCACTGTCAATCTGCCGCATCGTTCTGCCCCATCGACAGATCCATACTGCTAGCGAGGACCTGACAGCTTCCCGGCTGCCCCCTCGAGGGATCTGTGTGGGGCCAGGGCCATTGGCAGTCCCCGCCTACCAGCCATCGTGTTCCCCTCACCCTTCCCGCGTCCCACACACACCCGGCCGGCCGTGTCACCATCTGCCTCCCCGCATGTGAGCAGAGGCCTTCCTGTCGGTATCCGGTCTCCGCGTGTCCCTGTGGCTGCCGACATGGAAGGTGTGCTTTGCCGGACAATAATGGAAGGAGGGGGGAGAGGTGAGGATGAGAAGGGAGCCGGCGTGGTTGGCTGATCTGGCCGCATCTCTGCACCTCCCTTCCCCGTCCATGTGAGATATCACAATCCAGGTCCAGAGTGGTATCCGGCTCCAGAGTGGTTTCCGGGTCCAGAACGGTGTCCGGGTCCAGAACGGTACCCAGGGAGAAGGGGAACTCTCCCTCCCCTCTTTCCCGTACCCAGAAATCTACTTGACGTCTGTTTATTCAAACCTCCCGTCACTCGCCCCCGTCCCCCGCTCTGGGGCCCATTTTCATTTTCTGAATTGGACCACACCGCGGGCATCATCGTGCCCCATCCCGGACATGTTTGTTTGCTTCCCGGCCCGGAACCGCGGCCCTCACACTCACTTGCTCCCTTCGTCTGATGCCGATACCTTCGTTTGATGCCGGCTCCTTCGTTTGATGCGCATCAGCCCACTCATCTTCCGAGACCGGCACACGAAAATAAGGGTAAAAAATACCGGCCCCAGCCAGGAAGCCACAACAGCATCTCTCGACATCGACACCCGGCCCTGCATCCTCCCGGCAGGGAGGGCACCCCCGGCCCTGCTCCACCTCTGATGGACAAGACCTTCTTCTCATCTTGGGAGCTGTGGGAGCGGATGACGTTTGTGGGTTTCTCTTATGTCTGTCTGGCCTGGCCTGGGCCGGCCCAGCAGCCAGCCCGCTCTGACAATCGCCAAAACAGGTCCTCAGCTGCGCCATGTGTGCCACCTTCGCGGCCGGGCTCGCCAAGCTCTGGCTGGTGGCGCGGGCGGCCGTCCGGCATGAGCGCCTCGACCTCGAGCAGGACGCGCTGGCCAAGTCCGTGGCCAGGGCCGGGATGCGGCGCCGATCCGGCGTCGTCGTCCACGAGGTGCCCTTTGGGGTGCGCGCCCTCGAGTGCGGCATTGAGGTCGAGGGGATCTGGATATCGGGGTCGCGCGCGGCAGCAGCCGGCCCACGCGGCGGCGGCGGCGGCGGCAATGTGCCGACGGCCAGTGGAGACGCAGAAGGTGCGGTGGCGGATCCCAGCCTCAAGAAAAAACAACCGACGACGACGACTGGCGTGTCCGGAGCGCGGGAGAGTGAAGCAGAAGCAGAAGCAGCAGCAGCAGCAGCAGCAGCGTGCCGGCCCAGCCGAGTTCCACACCGGCCGCCGCTGCGCCCCCCCGAGTTCGCCCACCTTGCGGTGCCGATTCCGTCGAGCGGGGGCGGCAGCGGCAGCGGCAGCGGGCGCTGCTGCTGCTGCTGCTGCGCTCCGCCGGCCGGGCTGACTTCTGCCACCACCCTGGTTCCCACTCGGATCCCCACCGGATCCCCCGTCCAGGCGAGACCTCCAACCGCACTCTCGCAGCGACCGCAGCACTGCCCCTGCTGCGCATCGGCGCCGGATGCGCCGGACGACGCGTAGCGGGCGGGCGGAGGCCGCCGCCGCCGCCGCCATATCCCGTGCGGCGGCACTACTACGGGCTCCACACCGCCGCCGCCGCGGAGTGGCGGTGAGGAGAGGGGCGCCACCAGGGTGGGGGGCGGAGGAGGGGCCGTAGTGTAATTAGAGGGGCCGTAATGTAATCAATCAACCAGGAAAGGCGGTGACGAGAGAGCACGCGGGGAACCAGAATAGAAAAACGCCCCGAAAATAGGAGCGGTAGAACACAACGGCCGAACGAACCGCTACGCCGCCACTGGCCGGGCCAGGAATAAGAAAAGCATCCCTGCCAGGGAAATAGAACTGGTGAACAAATGGTGGTGCAGCCCGGCAGCAGCAGCCTGCAGCAGCCTGCAGGAGCAGCCCCGCTTTCCCAGCCTCTCGCGTCTTGCCACGAGGTCCCAGTCCCCGGCCCAGGCCCAGTCCAGGCCCAGTCCAAGCTCTGCCTGCCTGCCTGATGGATAATAGGATGTGGATGTGACCGGGGAAGACCCATTGCCGCCTGCAATGTTCCCGAACTGCAAATCTTGTCCACGCCTGTTCTCCGTCTGTATGCCGGCCGGCCTGCATCACCATCGGTATTGGCGACTGACTGCCGGTGCCTGCTGGGACGAGCTGTGAGCCGCGAGCCGCAAGCCGCAGTGGAGAGCCGCAGTGGCGAGCCGCGAGTGGCGATTGGTCGTGCCTGCCCGGAAGAACAACCAGAGCGATGCGGAATCACCAGTCGCACGTGTCCAACCCGGCCGCACCGGAGGACGGGTACGACGATGTCAGGTCGGCCGCCTCCTCGTCTGACTCCTCCCACCACCCGCCCACGCCGCCGTTTGCGAGGGAGAAGATGATGGTGATGGCGGCCCGGTCGCCCCTCGTCTCGGCCGAGAACCATCCCGCCCTCGGCGGGCAGCACCAGCAGCAGCAGCCGTCGGCCCAACACCAGCAGCAGCAGCTACACCCTCAACAGCAGCCGCAGCCGCAGCCGCAGCCCGGCATGAGAACCGGCCACCCCAGTCACGCCAATTCGCCCAGCGCCCGGCGCAACAGCCGGAGCGAGACCCGGGCTCGAGCCCCATATCTCTCCGCCGCCGGCGCACCCAGAACCCTGAGCGACTACCCCTCGGCCCGGCCGCCGCCCGCGAGCCGGGCCACCGCCACCGTCCCACAGCGCCAACTGTCAAACTCGGCGGCGGCGTCGTCGTCATCGTCGCGGGGTTCGAGGGCGGTCAACAGGTGGATCGGCATGGCTCGCGAGGGTGAGGCCGAGAGGGAGGAGGCGAGGGTGTCGGCGGATGGCGGCGGCGGCGGCGCTGCTGCTGCTGCTGCTGCTGCCGCCGCCGCCATTGCCGCTCCCGACCACGATGATGACCAGACCGAGAACGGCGATCCGGCCACAGCCGGGTCCCTGCTGGCAGCAACCGCCGACAAGAAGAGGCGGTATCCCCGGACCAGACGGGGCGGGTACGCGCCCGCCCACCTGCGTCAGCAGTTCTGTTCCATCGACCACCCGCGAGACAACCCCGACGGCGAGCCCCCGGACGACAACAAGGCCGAGAAGGGGTCCCTACTCTCGCGCCTCCTGGGCCTCCGGCCCAAGCCCAGGCCCAAGAAGAAAAGGCAGGCCGCGTCTCTGCTGTCTTCATCTTCGCTGGGCGATCGAGAAGGCGGAGAACGAAGAGGAGGACGAGACGGAGCAGAGCGGGAGGATGAGGCTGACAAGCCAGAGGAGGAGGACCCGAAGTGGCGGGGATGGGAGATCCGAGCCACGTACCAGCCCGCCCTGATCAGCGGCCCCGACGGGGCCCCGTCGCGGGACTCCACCGCCGTGTCGCCGCACATTGAATTCCGGCTCCGGGCCCGGCGCGACGTGACGCTGCGGGAGCTGATTGTGTGGGGAGTCGCGTGGCGGCCGCGCCGGCGCGGCCGGGACTCGTTTGGGACGTATGACGGATGCGATCGGCACCCGGACCGGGCGCTGGGCCGGTGGGGGCGCATGGCGGAGCGGCGGGCCGTGTATGGCAATGCCATTTCCACGGGCGCTACCAAACCCAAGGGGGGGGCGGGCGCGAAGAGAGGGAGGTGGACCGCCCGGGTCAGCGTCGTGCACGAGGATGCGGCCTGGCTCGAGAAGGTGAACCCGGCTGCGCTGGTAAAGTTGGAGGACGCGAACACGTGCGTTGCCGCACTCTCCCCCTTGCTCTCCTTCTTTCCCTATCCCCATCCCCCCCCTCTCTCCCCCTCCCCCTCCCCCTCTCCCTCCCCCCATCTCCCCTCACCTCCCCCACACTTCCCTCCCCTGCCCTCCCCCACCCCCGCGCTGGATCTGTGTCGTTGTGCTAATAAAGGGAGCCGAGAGCAACCGCACAGGATCGAGATCTACGACTTGAGTGGCGAAATGTGCTTCGTGCTGGATGCGCACACGAATCAGTATTGGGTCCTGAACGACGCCATCCCGGAGGATAAGGGGCAGTGGATTGGGGATAATGTCTGGAACGTGGTGCACGGGTATGATGAGGAGGCGTAGTGGAGCAGACGGGTTAATACTAATATAATCGGCGGGGCAGTAATTGGGTCAGAGTGCCAGATAGCCGGCTGGCAGCGATCCAGATCATTATATTGACAGCCCGGGGGGCCGATGGCATGCCGGGTCTGGGAGGTATTCGCCGATCAATTGTGGGTGGAGATAGGATCGAGACAGCGACCGGCCCGCAAGCTGCAAGTGCAAGCTGTCAGTCCTGGCCCCCGCCGGCTGAGCCACACGGCTCTTGAAGCAGCAGCAGACCACAACCCAATCCAGCCACAAGAACACAAGTCCAAGCCCCAGCGACCGCACCGGCCGGAGCCGGAACGGGACCGGACATGATGTCGCATCTCCATCACATAACCCCGTCCGGCCGCCACCCACCCACCCTCGGCACCCAGGCGCAGCCATGGAGCTCGAAAAGCCGGCCGGCCTTGTCCTACAACCAGACTTCATCACGCCGGCCCACGAGGCGTCGCTGATCCGCATCTTCCGTACCCAGCTCGCCTGGCCGGCCCGCTCGTCCGCCGACTCCCGCCGCTCACTCAACTACGGCCGCCCGTTCTGCTATCGCACCCTCGGCGTCGACGCCGCCGCCGCCCCGGTGCCGTTCCCCGACTGGCTGCGGCCCCTGGTCCCCGAGATCGACGGCCGCCAGCCCGACCAGGTATGCCTGCAGCACTACCCGCCCGGCGCCGGCATCCCGCCGCACGCGGACACCCACTCGGTCTTCGGGGACGAGCTGTGCGCGCTGAGCCTGGGGGCTGCCGTGGTGATGCAGTTCCGCCGCCACCGGCGAGCGGAAGATGGGGAGGGCGCCGCTGCGGCGGCGGACCTGGACCTGCCGCCGCGCAGCATGCTGTGGATGCGCCGCGACGCGCGCCTGCACTGGACCCACGCCATCGCGAAGCGCAAGACGGACCGACTGCCCGACGGGACCGTGCGCCGGCGCGGCGACCGGTGGAGTATCACGTACCGGTGGCTCAGGGACGAGGCCGAGTGCGGCGAGCGCGAGTGTGGGTGTGGGGACGTGCATCTCTGCGACTCGGCCCAGCGCCGGATAGGCGTCGAGAAGGAGTTTCGGTGGAATGCGGCCGCGCCCTCCGCTGGGCGGCCATCCTTGGGGGAGGCAGGGGAGGAAGGGGGGAGGGGGAGGGGGGGGAGAGGGGGAGGCAAGGATGGGGGGGAAGAAGGTGTGGTGAGGACAGGACAAGAGGGGTGGGGCAGAGACGAGGCAGGGGCAAATGAACAGCGACGCCCTGGAAGCGGAAAAGATATGGAAAGCTCGGCTCCGACTCGTGGCCCCGAGGCCACTGCCCCGCCGTCCGATAGCTCACCGCTCGCAACCCCAATGTGAGCCGGCAGAAAAGAAGACTAAAACCAGGAGGGGGCCCGTTCACGTCGCCGGATGAATGCTCTACCTCTGGAGTGGTGGCCGGGTGTGGTCTCAGGTGGCGGGGCAGCTGCATCGCGAGGGTCGGGGTCGGTCGCATGGAGGCCGCCGACACGGTATCTCTCCCTGGGAAGGACCTCACGCCGCTGCTGATTCGTCCGAGACCCTTTCCGCGGCTTCGAGGACATGCAGCAGAGCGCAGGCGCTGTTTCTGAAGAGTATTGCCCGCATTAAGTGGCCGATATACAGGGGATACCGCTACCTGAGCTCACTCAATCTTGTCTCCAACTGGCACTCGTGACGACGCTATCTCCCCCATCAGACGAAGAAAAGGCGAGCGGATGGGAAGAAATAAGCGACGGGGGAGGACGGTCTACTGCGGGCGGATATCTGAGAGCTGTTACTGAACCACTCACACCCGCCCGCCCCCTTGCCTGCCACCCTCTCCTGTTTTCCCCTCTTCACTTCTTCCCCTTCGCCCGCTGAGTCTTTAGAACCATAAATCCCTCCTCCCCCGCTGCTGCTGCCGGCTCTAGGGCCTGCCTCTCCACCCGCTCGACGGCCGACATGGACGGGCCCTTGGCCACATCCCCAAAAAAGGCCTCTAGCACGTCCGCGTCGGCGGAATGGGCCTCGCCCTCGACCTGCAAGCCAGGAAGAAGGCAAAAAAACGCAGTCAGTCCACAACTGCTGACGGCGTCGGCTGGGCTGGGCGGGGTAGGGCCCACCCACTGTGCCATTTGCCGTGTTGCGGCACCACCCCGTCACCCCGTGTCGAGTCGCGCTCTTCTGGGTGAAATCCCGAAAGCCGACGCCCTGGACAGCGCCGAAGACTTCAAACTTGGCCTGCGCCCGTCAGTCAGCTGTTCTCGGCCCAATCAGACTGCCGCGTAGGTTGGCCGCTCGCTCGATCGCTCGCTCATGCGTGCCTACCCGCCTGCCGGTGTGGTTCTCGTTAGGGGGCTGCATTTCTGCGCCATCCCGGCCGGGGGTGTCCTCGGCCGGGACTGGGGCCGGCTTGTCTTCGGTCTTGGCAGTTGTGTCCATTATAACTGTGCCTATTGATAGTATAATATCGAGAAGCTATAGGGGTTTGTCTCGAGAAGGCTTCACCGGGGGGCGCCCTGCGGGGAAACACAAGAGCTACGGCGGCAGAACTGCGAATACTGGCCCAGCGATGGGACATGTGATGATGTAGGGTTGCCGCGGAGCGGAGCGGGGATAACATCTTGTAGGTGACGTCAAATGCGGCCGGGCCGCCGCCGCCAGCTGGCCGCGCCCAAGTCAGCTTACCTAATCACGACGCCGCCGGCTCCCTGCAAACTTGGTCCGCCTCCCGCTCTCATCTCTCCTCCCTCTACCCCCCACAACCTAGTTGACAATAAACAACAACACCACCGCCACTGCCACCACCACCACCACCACCACCACCACCCTCCGGTTAATCGCCCCACCCCCCGTCCAAGACTTGGTCCACCGCCCTGCCCGAAATCATGTCCGTGCTCGCCGATTCTACCACCGCCGCCGTCCTTTTCCGCTCCTCTCGCAAACGCAGGGCCCATCCGTCCGACGACAACTCGCCCTCGCCCTCCCTCTCCGACGCTCCGCACAACGACGACCCAGACGAGGACCAGCAGGAAGAATCGGGCCCCGTCTCGCTCGCCGCCCTCGTCCGACAGCGGAACGCGCGCCGGGCTCGTCTTGGCGGCGGCGGCGTCTCCTTCCGCGATGCGGATGCGACGCTCCGCGAGAGCAGCATCGCCGATGGTGCCGACGGCTCGTCATCTCTCCCGACCCTCGCCATCCCGAACCGCTTCGTCGTCGCGACCGGCGCGCTATGCGAGCCAAACTCGCGACACATGTGAGTTGTCTCGTCTCGCGCTCGCTCACAGGAGGGGGTCCCCCTTTCTGACGTCGTAAGGATGGAATACATAGAATCTCGTCTCTCTAGGCGGACGGATCCTGCCCCCGCATCACCCTCACAGTCGCAGAAGCCGAATCCCCTCACCAAGGCCGAGAGCGAGCCCGCCGTCTTCCGCGGCAAGCTCTTCGAGGTCGACCTCGGCGAGGAAGTACGCGCACGCAACGAGGCCCTCACCGCGTGGGCACGCCGCCGCCTTGCGGGCGAGCCCAAATCCGGCGAGGACGTTTCCATGAGCGAGGATGGTCACCCACCGCCGGGCAGGAACGGGACCCTACGCAGCAGTGACGCTGCCCAGCGCGACCGACTGGTCGATGAGATCCTACACGAAAACAGACGTATGTATTTTTCTGTTCTTTCTCTGGCCCGTATGCTCATTCACATTCCCTAGTCGACGTGTACGACATGATGCCGTCCGGATCGGGCCGGATCCCCGACATGGAGACCACCGAGGCCGAGGACGCCGAGTTTGCCGCCGACGACCGCATTGCCGAGGCGTTCCGGCGCGAATTTATCGAGGCCCTGCAGGAGCGCCAGCAGCTTCGGCGGCGCCGAAAGAAGCCGGCTGTCCAGTCCTCCGGGCCCAGCTCCGGGCCCAACTCCGGGCCGGCCCGGCCTGGCAGGAAGGCGGATGGCGAGATCCTGCGCGGCCCCAAGCTGGGTGGCAGCCGCAACGTGAGGGCCCAGATGCGCGATATCCTCCTGGCGCAGGAGAAGGAGAAGAAGAAGGGGGCGCCGCCGCCGCCGCCCAGGAGGAGATGAGGTACTCATCATCATCACCCGGCCCAGCCCAGTCGACTACCACCTTGGCCCACGTAGACTCGTTCATGTACCGGTGTATACGGGACAGGGGCTTTTATTTTAACACAGCAGACACGAACGATTGTATTTCTTTTTCTCGGCTTTTTTTCTGCCGTCGATTTTCCGTTACAACGTGTTGGTGCTGGGATACGGGGTATTTATTTGCAAGGCTTAAACATGGGGAGTTGAGAGGTGTGGGATAGGTTGGATCGAATGAGGGTGCTAGAGGGCGGAGACCTTTCTCGTGGTCGAACTCAATATTCTGCCGATGCATCTTTCCCGGGTCGGACTCGTGCCGTACCCGAGCCGGACATGTATCTTTTCTGGGTCGGGCTTGTGCTCTTACCGAGTTGGACCTCTGCCCCCTTCTCTGGTCGGACCTGAATCTCCTTTTCGAATCTGATCTGAATATCCTCTTTGAGAAGTGGACCCCCTTGCTGCAACCCCCCCTACCATTCTATAGGCTGCTAGAATACGCGGCCGTCCCCCCCCCCCCGTGGCTGGAACATGTATTCAGCTGCTTGAACGGCAGGCTCGTCAAGGGATAGCCCTCACGACCAGAATATGTGTCTGGCTGCTTGCACGGCAGGGCCCTCGCTCATTGGATAGCCCCCCCCGCTCCCCTTCGGGGCATGCCGCGCTGCCACACACCCCAAGGTTGGGTATTAAATCCAGTTGAGAAGTCAACGCTCTGTTGACTGTACGGCTCGCGGGCATGGCACAGTCAGTGCGTCGACTCGATCATGTGACTTGACTGTACAAAAACCAAGGCGGTACGGCACCGGACTCAGCTTGAGCGGGTGAGGGGTGCATGCGCGCGGCCTGGCATGGCCTCAGTTTCTCTTACGGCGGATCGGCTCAGCATGGGACTCGTCGTGGTCGTATAAAGCAGGCCTCGCCCGGCAAGGGATTCGTCGTGATCATGTGGCCGAGGCCATTTTCGAAGCATGGCCCTGCCTCTCGACATCCAATAGTACCATCGCACTGATAAAAATACATCCTCGATCGGATTGCTCGCTTATCCACGGGTTCGAATATACTTGGAACTTTTGACGGACTGCTTGGGTGGGCTGGTGCAATCCATCACATGAGATACACGATTGGCTGTCTAAGTTGGCTATTTTATGATTTAAATAAAAAGGGCGCGGGGGGATCAGATTTCCACTGCGCTGCGCTGCGGGGGGGGCTGGTGGACACGCGGCCGCTGGGGCCCATCTTTTGTTTACTGATCTTTACTGATTTAACAGATCACCACGCCAAACTCGCGTTTAGGAGCGATAGACGGGGAGGGGAGGAGGGGAGCGGTTAATAGGATCAACAGTACCGGCAGTGGTAAACAGAAAAAGCAAGGGCTCGAGAGGAAGGCCAGCGGCAGCAGCAGCAGCAGCAGCAACAGTGGAGAGCAGAAACAAGTAAGAATTCGAGATCAAGCCCAGCAGCACCAGCGGAAGGGGGGGCCACAAGTGCGATCTCATCGCGTGCATGACGATTGCCGACGTGACAGGCCACGGACCCCCTCAACGCTCGTCTCCAGTCCAGCGTCTCCGATCCAAAACATCATCCTCCCGCCTAATGCGGGAGGGGAATCCCAACTGCTGCGGACCAGAGTGGCTGGCTGGGTCCAGACACCATGGAAATAGATGCCGACTAGCGACTGCGGAATATGGCGCGGTCAACGGCTGGGGTAGAGAGGGCATAAAGTGAACGAATTCATAAACAATGCCGGCTCATTCGCATCAAGTGTCTGTGTGCCTGCGTGTGTATATATCTCAAACATGGGCCATCTCATCTAGCACTCCCACCACCGGCCAGCCATACTCGTCATATCCCGGGACCTGCTCGTCATCTCATCTCGTGTCTGTCTCATATCTCGAGGACGCCGCGCCCATATTCATGGTCAGCATCATCCGTCTACAACGTTCCCAGTCCCGAGCGCCGAGTGCCCAGCCGGCTCCGCCCTCATAGTGTCGTGGCCAGCGTCATCATCTATACAATTCCGAGTCCCGAATGACCAGTGCCGAGTGCCGAGTGCCGAGTTTGCCCCGCCCAGTACAAAACTATAAGCAGACAAGACGTAGACCGCCCAGGCCCGATCGCGTAGCCAACTCAGCCAGCCAACCAAAGTCGTACGAACGAACCAGCGGTGCTCCGACTGATCCGTGATTACCACGCGAAACGAAACAAAGATAAATGACCCGGAAAAGATGACAAGTATATAATAGCAAAATGCAGAATAGATCGCGGTGCTATAAGCTCCGAGAGTGAGGTCGTTGAGATAGAAGACAGGGGGGTGGGTACTATGGTGGAAGGGTCGATAAGGCATGGTATGGTAGAAGGAAGGATATGGTACTAATGTAGAGAAGGAATGAGTTGGTATAAGGGTGGAGAAGGGATGTTATTGCAGGATAGTAAAGAAGGAATGGTGTACAAACTGGTGGCAGGTGACATGATATAGTCCCCAGCCATGCTCAGCCTCAGAGTAGATGGTATGAATATGAAGCGTAGCAATGACAGCGCACCTTGGTCGTATGCTCGATCCGGAGCTGCCCGCCTGGGCTCATCGAATGTCGAGCTGGAAGGGCTTGAACTTGCCCCCAATCGTCGAGCATCTGGGGCATTGTCGCCTGGCCCCATGCTCCGCCAGCAACACGTCGACACAGGCCTGGCACAGGCCGCAGATACACTCGGTGCACGCAAAGCTCTCCCGGAGCAGAGAGATGCCCTGGCAGGCGGCGCAGTAGATCTGCGTGTTCTGGGACGAGCAGCTCGGAGAGGAGTCCGACAGCAGCCCGCGCGACCGCATGTGGAAATTCTCGCCGCTGTCACCGGTCTCGACCGATGGGAACGGCTCGGTCGCTTCTTGGTTGTATGAGGGCGGGGTGAGGGCCTGCTGGAGCGGTGACGCCTGGTAGCTTACGGTAGCCTGCTGCTGCTGCGGCAGCGGCGGCTGGTGGTGATGCAGCTGCTGGTGCTGGTGGTGGGGTGGGAAATGCTGGTGCGGGTGAGGGTACGGGTGCGGGTGCGGGTGGGAGGGAGGCAGCGAGGCACGGTGCATTGAGATGGGGGACCGGGGCACCTATCATGCTCTCGCTGTCAGACCAGACACAAATATTTCTCTGCCGAGCAGGCCCGCGCAAAATTAAAGACATTGGAAATATGGCGCTTGCCGTGCTTACCGAGGTGCGCTCCTCAAGATCACCCGCCTGCGACGCTGCCTGGTCTGCGGCATCGATGAGATCTTCCCATCGCGAGCCGTAGTTGGCTGACGGCTCGGCTGACAGGGCCTTGCGGTCCGCGTTTCCGGGCCGCAGCCGCTCTTCGTTCAGGCGGCGAAATATGTCGGCTCCCGTGCCTCGCGACCTCTGCTTCCGGTGGTGGACCCCCTCCCTTCCCTTCTTCGACACCGACTGCTTTCTCGCCCTGCTGACCCCCGGGGCCGGCCCGGCAGACCGCTGGATGGGCGGAAGCGTCGACGAGCGGCCCGGGGGAGAGCTGGCAGCCAGCAGCGAGGGGAGAATCTCCATCTGGCGGGGATGCTGGTGGTGGTGGTGGTGGTTGTGATGGTGGTGGTGGTGGTGCGGATCCATCGGCGACCCGTCACCAGGTAGAATCGGCGGCAGCTCGATCGAGGTTCTCGGCACTCGCCGGTCTGTGTCGGAGAAGACGTCCTAGAAACGGCGATTCAGCAACGGCCCGGCCGCTCCGGCTGCGAAGGGGCGAGGATGGCGACAAACCCCTTCCGAGTCCCAATCCCGCTCGACCCTGTGAGAAGCGTGGAGCTGCGCCAGGGCGGCGGCGGCATTGGCCGGGTGCATGGCGTGGTGGCCATATTCGTCGCCGGCGAGGGGCGTGCCGGGACCACTGGTGGGATCTCGTGCGTGGTGGTGGTGGTGGTGGTTATCTCGGGGAAAGCCTGTCGTTCACGGGAAGCTATCAGCGGGGCTGGACCTCCAGACACGGACAGGAGTGCGGGGCAGGCCGACTGTGGGGTGTGTGAGCAAGCTCGGGTCCTTGCTGCTGCGGCTGCGGCGGCTGCTGCTGTGGTAGCTGCTGGTGCGGCTGGTGCGGCTGGTGCGGCTGCTCCGCCGCCTGCTGATAGGTGCCCTCGGTGGAAGGTTGGGTATTGATCATGAGCAGGAAGCTCTCCTCGGTGGCGGGGAGCTTGGAGATGTAGTGCTCCGGATGAGCGCGCCGGATATGCTCCTGCATGGAGCGATATCGCTTTTCCTGCATTCGCGACGACGCATCGTCAGAGCTGGTGCTCGGCGGAGGACCAGGGGTGTCAAGCTCCCAACCCGGGAACCGCCATCCCTTGCCTTCCTTTCCTGGTAAAATAGCAAGGGAAAGGGCAAGAAGCATGAGGGGGTGGGATCGGTCAACTCACGCCGACGCAGCGCTTGCGGCAGTAGGAGCCATCCTGGTTCTTCAGCGGGCAGACGACCTCGTTGTTGGCGTCGGCGCCGGAGAAGGACGAGGTCATGGATACGGCGGCCCGAGGAGGCATGCTGGTGCTTCTGCCGACGCCGGCGCCGGCGCCGCTGCCGCTCAGGAGGCTCGGTGCGGCTGCCGCCACCGCTGCGACCGCGGCTGGTGCTGCGCCGGACCCCACCATACGGATGATTCTGGCCCGTGATCGGGATAGCTGAAGGACTTCAGCTCTGGATTATGGATGCTCCCGACTGGCCGGGGGAGCGGAACGAAGAACAGAAGCCGGGACGACGGTGACAAGGAACGAGACGATAACCGACGAGAAAATAAGTTGGAACGAGGGAACGCGGCGGCAATAGCGGTGGTAAATTTAGGAAGTGGAATAGCAACGAGTCGTAGCTCGTGGGCGGCGGCAAGAGCTGGTCAGCAGCGGTGCGATGCGCCGTGGGTGGGGGGCATCTCAACCCCGATTTGTTACGACAAGAAGGAGGGGGGGCAGCAGACAAGCCCAGAAATTGAGATGCAGAATGGACCAGGCCGTCGTCGGCACAAGAAAAAAATGCTACAGATGAATGGGCGCGGAAAAAAAAGGAATAGATGGGCAGAGAGAAATGCGGTGTGAGGTAACGTCTGCTGCAGCTCTTGTCCCGATCAGTTGGTAGCAAGCAGCAAGCAGGAAGGTGTAGGTAGGAGAACCGGGAAGGGGAACGACGGAAGGAGCAGCAGCAGCCGGAGGGAGGCGAGAGCGGGAGGAAAGCTAGAAAGCCGGAGGGAAGGCAGAGGGAGGTGGCGGCGCCGACCAGTCAGTCAGAGGTCGGCCCTCTGCGAGTAATTGAGGACAGGTTCGGAGCAGACGAGGCAAGGGGCATGAGGTACCAAGGTGGAGAGTCAGAGGTCAGAGAGGTGTGGGGGAGAGATGAGGAAAGAGAGAGGGGGGTAGCTCTTCCCCGGGTTGCTTTTTTTTGCTTGCTCTTCGGGTTGGTACTGGTATCCGAGCTCTCTCGCTGGCTCGCTGGGGCCCGGTGTTACAAGAGGTGTTTCGGGGTACTAAAAGTGGTGGTGGTGGTGGTGGTAGCAGTGGTGGTGGTGATGATGGTGTGCGGCGTGCACACGCAGGTCGCAAGGTAGGTAAATCCTGCAGTCGTGGTAAGTAGGTGGGTGTGGGTGGGTGTGGGTGTGCCCGCTGCGGTCTCGTGCCGACTCAGGAGCTGGAATGGCCAGACCCGAGGGATGGGGGAGGGGGCGGAGAGGCGGAGGGGCGGAGGAGCGGAGGGGCGGAGGGCAGGGTGGGAGGCGAGTCCGAATAACAGAAGCAGGGCGAACACGAGGCGGAAACTTGCCGCATCGAGTAAGGTGATAGCTCGGAAGAGGCCGCCGCTCCGCTGCCGGAAGTCAGGGTGGACGGGGCGTGGGCGGGCGGGGGGGGGTGGATAAGTGGATTGAGATTGAATCAGGCAGACGAAAGCAAGCACAGGCCAGAGCTGAGCTCGAGCTGGGTTAATGCAAAAAGAGGAGGTGGCGCCGCCCTAGGAGAGGCCGCGAGCCGCAAGCCGCGAGCCGCAAGCCACGAAGCGAAGCCGCATGGAAGGAGCCAGACAGCGAGGGAATGGGAATGAACGGCATCGCCCCTGGTTGCTTGTCGCCACGCCCCCCCGCTCCCCCACCTCCCGCGGCCGTGCGAATTCATCGCCCTGCCTTTGCCATATTATCGATTCATCCCCACCCCCGATCCATCCATTCCCAGGCCCAGGCCGTGGCCGTCGGTAAGCTGGGGCGCGCCCGCACTCGGGCCAGTCATTCTGCCTGCTGCGGGCGTCGGCAGGCAGCTGGGCTTGACTGCCGCTGCCGCCGCTGCTGCTGCTGCTGCTGCTGCTGCTGCTGCTCGAGATTGCCAGCACGGCCAAGACTACTCTCCTCTGCCCTCGGCAGAGCGCGCCCTCGTCGACTTGATTCGGGCGGGCGCGGCGTGCCCGCTGTGATGGTGGTCCGAGCAGCAGCGGCCGGATCGATCGCGACGGTCAGTGAGCCGACTGGTTTTTTTGGGACATGCCCCCCTCGGGCAGGAGGAGAGGGGCAGCGAGAGCAGGGGTAGCTCCTCTTGTCATGCGCCGAGGTAGGGAGCTCTAACCACCCGCCTGGTATGGGGGGCCAAAACAAGCGAGTGATCCGAGGGGGGCTGCCACGCGCCGCTGGGGAGCTGACAACCCCCCCTCGCGGGTTGGTTGAGCCCGTCTCGGCCCAATCAATGTCTCGACGTTGGTCTCGGATGAGCGGCGAACGAGCGCAGGGTGGGTGGTTGCCTGGCGGGGGATGGATGAGGCGCCAGCATGTGGCTGCATTAGCAGAGCAGGGACGGCCGACAGCAGCGGCAGCGCAGAAGCGCAGCCGAGCACAGTAAGAGGTGGCAGGGAGGGCAGGGTTTTGAAGTGGGCGCTGCAGGGGTCTGCAGAGTGGGGACGGGATGTGAGGCCAGAGGCAGGCAAGGCTACCCCGCCATGGGCATGGCCGCGCCGCAAGCGCCGGCCGAGCTTGCTCGGGTGCCGACTGTGGCCGGCGGGCCTCGGCGGTTTGTTTCTTTCTAGAAAAGAGGAGCGGAGAGGAGGGAAAAGGGAAACCCAGTGGACGGGGACGGTATAGAAAATGAGCAGAGGATCGGGGTGTGTTGTGCAGGGGCGGTCGAGCGAGCTGTCTCGCAGCTGCGATTTGGTAGCGTGGGCCGGATCCCTGCAGCACAGACGTCATTTTTCCCGCCGGGAATGGGGGAGCTTGGCGCTTGATTTTCCGGGTGTCTATTTTTGTGATCTGGGCCGCAGAAGAGGGGTCAATCTGGTTATTGGGTTATCTGCATCGTCGTCATGTGGCGTCTGTCCGCCATTCATTACACGGCCTGGCAGAGAGGAGCTATCCAGCTATCCAGCTATCCAGCGGGCTGGCTGGCGGGCTGGCTGCTGCCGATCCAGATATGTAATCCGCACGCGATGGGTGGCGTGTGCGATGGGGCGTGTGAGATGGGCCGGAATTCTCCAGTGCAGGCGCCCGGGTCTTGATCTTGTGCTCGGACCACGAGTCTTGAATCAGGATTGGCCGCGGCCGCAGCCGCGGTTTCCCGGCGGCCCTCGTCGCCCTCGGCACGGACCTCACCTCGATGAAGGCCCCCCGATGGCCGGGTCGGACTTGTCTTGAATGGGGGGACAGCATCGTGGTTTGATAGACGGAGGCCGGCCTGGGACGCACAGCATCGTGTTTGGGTTTGGTGGACCTACAGCATCAAATTTTATCCATGTCCTGGTACAGCCTCGGGGTTTACCAGCCGCCTTGAGACGTGCGTCGCTTGGGTTGATAGAGGCCCTGGGACGTGCGATCTCGTCGTATCCCGGGGGGCCGTCATCCGGCTTGTATATGGCTGGCTGCCGGCCGGACCGAGCCGTCTCTGAGTTGCTGCTGCTGCCGAGGTTGGGCTGGCCGCAGAAGGGCGCGCGGACTGAGGTGATGATCCGACCTCGCCCCCCTCCGAAGACGCCGATTGCATGAATCTCACATGCGATTGAACGCTAGGGTTAGCGTTCCTTGATTGTCCCTGCTCGGCGACGCCTTGGCCGAGTCCGTGCGACGCGACGGTGGGGCCGCTGCTGCGCCCTCGCAGCTGCCATGTGGGCATGCTCATTTGTGTTGTTGCGAACCACGTCTGCATTCTTATATAGCCGCCTCCGTTTGCAAAGTAGTAGGTCGGCATCATACCATATAAACGTGCCGTCATCTGCCATCTATAATTATCTGCATCTGCCGTGTGCATATAGCTATCTGTCGTTGCAAAGCACGTCCGCTTCCGCTGCTATGAGGGCGCGCTATCATTTGTCGCCGTAGAGTAGCATCGATCCGGATTCTACCATGTAGGTTTGCGTCCGCATATGCCACGGAGGCGTGCTCATCTGTCGCTGCCAAGCGTCGTCCGGGACAGCCATGCGGCCATGCTGATTTTACCCACCCTCTTTCTTCACGCCAGCTCGGCCTTACCGCCCGCCATGTCGTACCTCCTGCCATGGGGTGGGCATGTGGGCGTGCTCATCTGGTCGTCGCGGCCCGGCCACAGGCCACCCCCCTCGCGGTGAAACCAACCGCGCCACCACCACCCCCACCTCCACCACCTGCCCCGCGTCCAGCAGAAGAAGGAGTGACATGTAGCTCTACTCTCTGTCCCCCTGGGAAAGACCCGAGGACCTGGCCGCTGGCGCCCGAACCTGGCCTGCTTACTTCTTGATCAGCCAAGTGTCTCCTGAAAGGGTGCAGTGCACCGACATTATCTCCGCTCGGGCGGCGGCCGCGGCCGCGGCAGCGGCAGCTCTGTAATGGCACCGGCGGAACCTTATTTCCCGCCCAGGCAGGCAAATGCAGCAGGATGCTTGCTCTATAATCGCATTGGCGGAATCGTATTTCCCGCCCAGGCAGGAAAAGTAAAACGCACCGACAGACAGATTCTTATCCCTCTGCTCAGGCGGTCTCAGCGCGCTGTAGACGCACCGATACATTCTTATTTGCCCAGGCGGCCGCAACCCACTGACGACGGCATCTTATATCTGCCTCGGAACCGGCAGCGCGATAGGCACAGCTGCCAAAATCTGGTCTCCGTCCGGTCCACCCAGGCAGCGGCAGCAGCGCTACAGGGCGGACGGACGCACTGATAGTCCAGCCATCCCACCTACTTCCTGGCGGCGGCGTCGCTGCGGGCCCTCGAATGAAACACGGGCCAGCCACGCTTTCCACCAGGGTCACTCAAGCCAGCTCGGCTCTCGGTCCCTCATCTCGCAGCACTGCTCGATCAGAGACAGGCCCGTGTCTGGCTCGACAATAGCATCGCAGCAGCAGCAGCGACCGCATGTATCGACTATGACTATATGTACTGCATCGAGCTGTGCAGCCAGCAGACCGTCGGCCGGGCAACTCTGTACCGCGCCGGCTCATCGATGAAGAGAGCGCAGGTCGAGTTCAACGCGGGGGTGGTGCCTGGCCAGGAAGGGACGACATACCGGCACACACTGACATGCACCGAGGTGGAGCGCCGGCTGGGATTGATCGAGCCCACAACGGGGGCGGTGGCCAGGACGAGAGACGGCAGATGTAGGCCGATTTACACAGCACTTGCTGACGATCGATAACCACGCACGCCCCCCTTGTGGTCTGGAACGCCATGTCAGCGGAGGGTGGAGCACGGGCCGGACTTAGATACGCAGACGAGGAGTAGCGAGCCAAGGATACGCGGCCCTGGCCCGGAACATGGCCGGGTTGCGCCATGGTACGCGCCATGGCACGGTGCTGCTGAATAAAAGCTTGCCACAATTGACGGCGGTGTTGACAATTGGCTTTTGGCGCCATAGACCGGCATGTCCCATTGTATTTACTCTATCCATCGCATCAGTAGGATCCGGCCGACGATTTATCGTCAGAACGGGCACCAGCCCAGACCATCTATCGTCAGAACGGCGCCAGCCTAGACCACCATCGGTCATGCAACAAACAAGTGCGCGGGCCAGCTCAGACACAGATAGACAGATAGATACGCTGCCAGCCCACTACCACCACCGCTACCACGACCGCAACCATTATCCAGACAGAGCCCAGCCCTGCAACCGCGCCATGGCCCCAAACCCGATGCGCACCGACCCAAGCACACAGCAAAAGCAGTAAAAGTAATAGGGCAGAGAGAAAAGAAGGGGCAAGGTACATGTTCGGCTCGATTCGGCGCCGCCCTTGCTCGCGTGCTTGCTGATGATATTGCATGCATCCTATGCTGCCCCTCCGACCAGCCTCAGCCGACGTCGAGTCGGGGTAAAACAAAGCAAAGAATAACAAATGACTAAATACAAACGCGAGCAGGTCCGGCGCCCAGCCCAGAGGCCACCCACAGAGGCCCGCCAGGTCGATCGCAGACAAGCCCCTTGTCGTAGTTCGCCTGACATGTCCATCTCGACCATACATCACCCACCCGCCAATACATATCGCCCGCCCGCGCTTGGCTTGGGGCTCACTGCCACTGCCCCAGCTCACTGGATCCGATACGCCGTCCGGCCCGGAACGACGGCCGGCACCACGCTCGGCCCCGCCGCCGCCGCCATAACGCCGTAATCCTTCTCCGGGCTGAGCCGCGACGACGCCGACCGGTACATGGTGGTGGTAGTCGCCATCGAGCCGAATCGCGCCGATGCCAGCTGCTGGTTCTGCTGAGGCGGCGGCGGCGGCGGCATCAGCGACATGCCCAGGTAGTTGGCCGCCTCGCGGCATCGCTGCTCAAACATGCGGCTCCGCTCCCGCTCCCGGTCCACGTGGGCCCGGCGCTCCTCGAGGTTCCGCTTCTCGCCGTCCTGACGGGCGCGCAGGTCCCGGCACGTCCGCAGCCGGCCGTATTTGCGCTGGTACACGGCGTCGAGCCGGCGGGCCACCTCGGCCGGCACCAGCTCGGGCGGCCGGCCCGGGGCCCGCTCCGCGTGTGAGCCGCCCCAGAGGCCCTGGAATCGCAGGCTCGTATGTGTCCTGACCTCGGCCCCGCCCCAAGCCCAGATGCAGTCGCCCGAGTGGAGCCTCATCCAGTGCTCGGCCGGGCCGTGCGGGCTCTTGGGGTCGTGAGACCGCAGCGGCACCCCGTTCACGTAGATGCCCTTGGTCGCCTTGGTCGAGATGTAGAAGTGGTACAGGTGGGGGTCTTCCGTGGCCGGGTTGTTCCACGGCGTCGCCGTCTTGGCCGAGTCTCTGGACGCGTCGTAGTCCTCCTTCCAGAGCAGGAGCCGGAACCCGTACTTGGGCACCTTGGCCTCGCCCGGACGGCCGTACACGACCGTGTTGTCGACCATCCGGCCCCAGCTGAGCATCGAGTCGGTCACGCTGATGGAGATGCCGGGGATGGCCGAATCCGGATCCGACTCGATCAGGGCGAGCGCCTTGGTCGTGTCGTGGACGGGTACCACGATGGGTATGTGCGGCGTCAGCGGCGGATGGCCGTCGGCTTCGTTCAGATCCGTGCCCGGGATGAGGGGAGAGCTCGCCCGGGTGGCACCTCCGGCGCCGGCGACGGTTCCGCCGGCAGCGACCCTTGCGGTGGGAGGAAAGTATTTCATGGCAAGGTCCCAGAACGGTGACTTGCCGGGCGCAAACTCCTCGCATCGCGTCTTGGCCGCAGTAACGAACGCGTCGTACTGCAGCTGAGTCATCTCCGGATAGTTACAGTGCCACGTCTCAACACGGCGCTCTTCCCAGTAGTTAGTCTTGCTGACGGGGTCGTCGATGAGACGGCGCGAGTCGAGTCGCCTCGTCGGCGGCATGCTCGCGAGCAGCCGGTACTCGACTAGGATTTCGTCGTCCGCCGCCGCCGCCGCCGCCGAGTCCGCATCGATACCGGCTCCGGCTCGGCCCGCCTTGAACCGCTTGATGACGGGCTGTATCGGCGGCGAGTCGTCGTCGCCGTACTCGTCGTCGCTGTCGTACGACGGCTTTCGCTTGCTCGTATTGTAGTAGCTGTAGTCTGTCGAGCCGAAGCTGGCACGCGATCCGTCGGCTTGACCGCCGCCGCCGCCTCCTCCTGCCACTGCTCCTCCCCCTAGACTCTGTGACGCGACCTCATGAACCAGGCTCTGGAGCTGGTCCATCGACTGGCCCCTGGACAGTGCGACGGACGGGCCCACGAGCTTGGCAGAGGCGGGCGCGTCGAGGACAGAGAACGAATCCGACTCCAGGATGTCGGTGCCGAAGCTGGATCCCGAACTTCTGTCTCCCGCGAGGTTGAGTCGGCTCTGCGGGATCGGACATGAGCTTCCGACCGCGGAGATGTCAACCTCGCCGAAAAGGATCGGACCCAGCTCATGCTTGGGTATGGGGTGGTGCTGGGTCTGGTGTTGGTGGCGGCGGTGCTGCTGCTGCTGCTGGTCGGCCTGAGTAATGGTACGGTTCTCCCGCTCCTCGGAACTCATCAGGTCATCGTCGTCCGATACGCTGTCGAAGCTCGGGGCCCGCCTTCCCACTCTTACCGCCCCTGCCTCGTCCTCGTCCTCGGCTTCGTCCTCGTCGTAATCGTCCACCTCGTGTTCCTCCTCGTCGGGCTCCTCCTCCTCCTCCCCCCCCATTTCCCTTCCCTCTTCGTACCGGTCACCCGATGGCCCCCCGTCAAGGCTGAGCTGCGACGCCCGGAAATGCAGTGCGCCGTCGTCCGAGAGCGCATCCGAAGCCGGTGGGTGGCTGCCTTGGCTGCCGACGACGACGCTGCCGCCGCCGCTCACCCACATGTGGGCTCGCAACATGGCCACCGTCTCCCGGATCTCGGGCCGGCGCTGGAGCATCAGCTGGATAAAGTTGATTCCCACCCTGGTGATGGAATAGCTCAGCAGCGGCTTCACGTCCAGGTCCGAGGTCATGATCTTGTGCAGGAGCTCGGTGTAGCTGGCGCCGGACGCGGCCGGGAACGGTGGCCGCTTCGTCAGGCAGAAGAACAGGACGCCCCCGAGCGACCAGACGTCGACGAGGTTGTCGTACCGCGGCCGGGACACGTGCCTAATCCGGGGCCGGTTGCGGCGGCCGTGGTCGTCGTACTCGCTGTACTCTGCGTACACCTCGGGCGCGCAGTAAAGCAGGGTGCCGCAGAAGGTGCGCAGAAAGGTGGTGTCCTTGTCGATGACCTTGGAGAGCCCAAAGTCGGTGAGCTTGAAGGTGGGCGTGTCCATGCACTTGATCAGGATGTTGTCCGGCTTGATGTCGCGGTGGGTGATGTTCCGGGCGTGCAGGTACTCGAGCGCGCTGAGCATCTGGCTGGCCAGAACCTGGCCGGCCTCCTCCGACATGACGCCGTGCTCGGCGATGAGCTTCCCCACGTCGCCGTGGGGGACCAGCTCCATGATGATGATCATGAACTTGGTGTGGACAAAGTGCTCGACATACTCGACGATGTTTGCCTATTGCAGCCAGATGACCCCCCCGCGTGAGCTGTTGATGTCGCCGCCGCCGTGACAGAAGAGAAGGGGTCGCGGATGGGTAGATGGGGCGGATGGGTAGATGGGGCGGATGGGTAGATGGGGCGGATGGGTGGTCGGGTAGATGGAGCGGATGGGTAAACGGAGAGGGGGGAGAGGGTTACTTACGTGCTTAATGTTGCGCATGATCTTCATCTCATTGTCCACCTTGGCGTCCAGGACGCCATTCTTCATGAACTTGTGCGTGTCGAGCTCCTTGGCGGCAAACGGCCGACCGTCGAACCGCCTGGTGACACGGTACACGGACGCGAAGGCGCCCCTCCCGATCGGCCCGACTTTGTGGTAGTCCGGCTCGCCGGTCCACTCCCGAGCCATGGTGGCGTCCGGCAGCCTCCGGGGCGTGCCCGTTCGCGTGGGGGCCGCAGCGGCCACCGCCGTGGCCACTGCCACGAGCGCGGCCGGCAGCCGAGGCTGGCGAAACGCCACGAGCTTGCCGTTCTTGTCGGGCACAATGGTCTCGTCCGTGGCAGCGGTCGCGGCGGCCCGCGCGGCGCGCGACGAGTTCGGCTTCGAGGTCGTGGGCC
>JAOYNC020115142.1:0-29932 GCA_025802115.2 Bertia moriformis
TACACCCAGGCAGCCAGTTTAAACTTTATTCGGATATCGTGCGTGAGAGCTCCAAGCTGCTTCTCACGAATAGCAAGAAGCGTCTCACAGGTGACAGCCTCGGGTTTTCCATCATCCCAACGCCCTTGCAATGCTAGCGAGGAGCATCTCTTGAGCAAGGCTTCTTCGGGACTCGAACTGTTGCCGATAATCTCGTCCAGTCTTTCGACCTGGTCATTTCCGAATTGTCCCTGGTTGCGTCGACGAAGTTGGCGGTTTTGAGCCATTAGCTGTTTGTATAGCTCGAGGTAAATAGCTCTTTCGGCTGGAGACTGGTTGACTAAAATAATATGTTCCGTGCAAGGTATCTCGTCAATTTCAGCAACGTTCTTGCGAGCGAAGCGGTCAAGAAAGTTCTGTGCAACTTCATGCCGTCGTCGGTGCCATGCTTCACTATGGGGTGCCTTGAAAGACTGGAAAGCTTCCGCTTCGGATCTATGTTTCCATAGCGTTTTGAGTCGTTTATTCTGGGACTGGTCATCATCGTCATCATCGACTCCAAGATGGATACCCAGAAAAGGAGCAATGGTGTTAACATCGGCAAAGTCGTTCAACGGGGGCGTTCCGGACAGAATCCACTTTGAGCGTGCTTCGAGTGATAATAGAGGAGCGAGTCTTTCTGGGTTGGCATATGTGAATTCGTCAATGACGAGGCGGTTGAACGAAAAAGCGTGCAATAGGGGAGTCTTGACCATCTCCCAGTCCTGAAAGTGGTCTTTGGTGATGTTAAACTCCTTGCGATCGTTCCATCTGCTTTTCCCGCTTTGGGCGCTGCCTAATGCGTCGTGCTTGCGTTTCCTGCCGCCGCCTTTTCTACAGCAACTGTGGTCGTTGACGGGATTGTCTGTCGAGGAATCTTCATACTCGGTCTCCTGACCTTCAGAATCGAAATAATCGAGGCCGCCAGTAGGGCGAGCATCAAATGACCCTGTAGCTCGAAGCTTCAAGTGCCGGTCAACATGGGCCCTAAGTCTGTCAGGATACTCACCATCGCTGGCGTCAGACTCTTCTTGCGCACTTGATACATCGGCATAGTGCATTGTGGAATTCGTGCCTAGCCTCCCTTTGTTTGCCTCTGCATACACCCTCCCTCTGAGTCGCCTAGATGGGACATACGTTGAATTCGCTTGTTTGTCCTTTACCTCTTGTCGCTTGGCACGAATGGCCCTCAAGAGTGCATTAGGGCCTTGATCTATCAAGACCTGAACATGGGACCTGAGTGAAACCTGGGCATCCTGAAACCAATGATCAAAATTGCGTCCCGCTTTTATAGGAACGCGTGGCATGCCAGTGAATTTGTGTATCTTCTGGTAGTAGCCACTGTTATTGAACACAGACCAGGAAACCAAGATAATGTCTGCACTCCGGACATCTCGGATTGTCTTGCTCGTGAACGAGGCGCCAGATTGGAATATCAAGACGTTGTACCTGTTTCCTAGGAATTTCTCGATCTCTGACTTCCACTGCGGTAACATGATGTGAGGGACAACAATAAGTGTTGCGTTTGACGGGATCAATCCGTTAACTGGTACTTTTATGTTATGACGAGCACGCTCAGCCTGGATGTCAATGAGTCCAATAATAATAGCCGTCTTTCCGTATCCAACATCATCTGCAAGGACGCCTCCACGGATGACTTTCCGCGTGGTAGCACTGGCTTCTGCGCGCCACATCATTAACGGTAGGAACGCCTCTTCAATTTCTTCTTCCTCAAAAGGTGCAACATCATCGTCTTCTTGGCCTACCATCCACGACAACGAGCGTAGCTGCTCTGGCCGCAGGTCCAAACGAAATCCAGGCGGCTGCATCGACTGCGGATCGTGCTTATTACTACTCAATTGAAATTTCGGAAATACCAAATTCCTTGCATCATAAGCATTGGAAACCAAACGCCAAAAGAATGCAACTTCGTAACCGAGCCTCGATCCAACTAGCTTGTCACAAGCCTGATGCAGAAGGGTTTGGATATTGAATGTAACCCGCAAATGTCCAACATTATCCTCGTCAACACAGCGGAAGACCAAAAAGGGAGAGGGTTTTGCTTTAACCTGTCGCTCGTAGAGAGCTGCATCGTACGGATCTTCGTATGCTTTGATCCAACCTTTTCTGTCCCTGCCCCAAAGGGTTCGAGGTTTTGGTGGAACGCAGACGGTACAAATTGGGCTGTCCGGGTGATTGGGTTGCTTATTGTGATTGGTGACCTCAGTCCATTGCTGGAAGTCGGAAAATCCGGCGGCTCTCTGCACTAACCAAGAAAGGTCCTTTAGAATATCCGAGGACTCGACAGGGTTGATAATTTCCCAAGAACCTTTTGGTGCTGGTGAGTCGATGATAGTTGCTGGAGCTGTGAAGGACAACAAAGTAATGTTTGCATCGCCGCACTTAGTACTTCTAATGTAGATGCTTGTACCAGGTTGTAGCTTGGCGCAACTCATCATGATATCAGGATCATACGGCATCAAACGAGCTGCTTGGGCCTTTATCCACTTTCGATAATACACATTGACGTCCTCTGACTCCGCAGTTGCTCTGGAGGAGCGCCATGTATGCGAAACCTCAGCGACAGTCAACCGTGGCGCATATCCAGGAATACGACGATGCTCCAGCGAAAAAACAAAAGAATCGTACTCAGCCTCGTTGATCTTGTGCGGGTCCAAAAACAGATACACTGCAGGAGTAGCGGAAGTAGCAGCCTTCTTATGCAATGAGGCATTTGCCGTTCCACATTCTGGTAAAAGCCCGTAGGTTCCGCGGACGTCAATTTCAAGATCCCTCACGGCCTCACTTGGTGCTTGGACGGTAATCTGGCTCCAAACTTCAGATCTAATAAACTGCTTCATCTGCAATCCACATCGCGCTTCATACGACATAACCCGCTCACCAGTTCCAGAGAAGGTCATCGTACACCTAGAACTGATTGGCGCGCATACTTCCCATTCACCATCGAGTAGGGACCCAGAAACCGGCATCATCCGCGCAATGGGCTTGGAAAGTATCTCGCGGTTCAAACACAGGGCCGGTTCCAACTCTGACGGCTTCGCAAAAAATAACCAATGGATGTTTGTGGGGCTAATGACAAGATTCAGAATGGAATGTCTTCCCTTGTAAGAAACAGTCCAATCTTCACTCCGCTTGATGTCTAAAAATCGGAGCTCATCGCCAATTGCTCGTGAAACTGCCTCCAAGAAATCGTTCCAAACAGTGGGAGGGCAGCCTAAGGAAGTTGTGCTTAGAGAATGATAATCATCGGGGCAAATTCCGGAGAGAACTAGTCTAGTGGGAAGGATATTTTTGAGATGGCTGACAAAGTCCAGTGGTTGGCTGCGAGCTAATTTAGACCAGCGTTCGTAGGCGTGTGTTGGGTTACCAGCGCAGTCGGAGCAGGCTGTTTGGCCACATAGGGTGCAGTGCAAGATATTTTGTCGTGTTGCTGTTTGTCGTTCGCATGTGCAGTATCTTGCGCTGCGTGCGGCCTGCATTTGAAGATTTGTGTTGTCTGTGCTGAAAACATGTCCAAGTAGAACATCGCTCGAAACCAATGGGTAATCATTTCGTGGGACGATCTGCTTGTGCTTCGATTGGGCCTTCTTCGGAACAGACTCGTTACCAGGGTTAAGAATTTTATGTCCAACAATTAAAGCCGAGAGAACCGCAGCGCCCACAACTGTTGAACTCATGGCGTTCCCTGCGAGGTCTTGCAGCTCACGGTGTCTCTCTCTGGTGAGTAGCAATCTGTCCAACGGTAGTCCCTGGAGGGCAAGTGCCTCAAGGCCGCACAGTGGACCGCCTCTGGTGGTTATGTATGGGATGCCGCACGGCGTGATGCAGCCCACGAGTCCATATGCGCGGGTATCGGTTTCTCGATCGAGGCCTTGGGATAAATCGATGCATCTCCTAGTCCCCGTCAACTGTGTCTGCTAACAATCATGAAGAGGGAGGAGAAAGAGGCTGCTCACTCTTTATAATTCATGTCATATCCATTCTCTCCAAGCTTCCGCAAAAAGTTCGCATCAATCGTATCCCAAACCCTCTCCGGCAACGACCTCACATACGTCTGCCACGCGAAATCCGGCATCTGACAAGTTCCATCCTCCTGAGACCTACTAATCGGCCGCCGATGCCCCAGGTTCTGCTCTAGACGATACCCCTGGTGACGGATTTGGTATCTCGCCCAATTAACAGCTGTCTTGGCAGAAGACGAGGTGATGTACGCTGCCATGTCTTTTTCGATCTGCTCGAGTCGTCGATCATTGCTGTCCATTAAGAACATGCCGGCTGGAGAACTGGCAGGCCGTTTGAAGCCCATGAAAAGGGCGAGCCATTGCTCCATATCCGTTTCTTGGATGTCTCGCTCTTTTAAGAGGGCACGGTTAACGCAAAACATGTATCCCCGTTCACGGGTTTGAGGGAGGTAATAAGCCTTCGTGTCGACGGCCATGTACACGGCGAAATAACCAATCTCGTTCCAATGCTCTTTGATCTCGTCCCAGGGTGCACTTTTGACATTCTCCAAAATAACGATTCGTGGTCTATATGTTATCGCGTACCGCACGATACCCCAAAACGTTCCGCCAGACTCGCCCTTCTCGTCTAGGGTTTTGCGGTTATTGTTCAGGCCTGAAAAATCGACGCAGGAGAAGCCAGCGATTAGGATGTCGGGGTTCTTGGGAATTTTCTCGAGGGAGCCGTATGCAGTTTGTCTGCATCATGTGTTAACAATTGCTCAAGTTCTTTAGGAAAAAGAACACTCACGCAACTCTATCTTTCAGCTCAGTAACATCTCGAAACAAATACCGAGGATGAAAATTCCGCTCAATATATGCCTGTTTAAACGGAACGATTTCAGCACTAAACAGGTGCTTGAAATCAAAATACCTCCCAAAATCATCCCTCAAATCTACAACCGTCAGCACCCACACTCATTCCGCGTCCATATTTAGACCAAGAGATCTTACTCTTCTGTACCATCTCCAATGCCAACAACGGACTCTCCGTCCCCGAACAAACAGTAACAACCCTCAACGCCCTACCCCCCAAATGCTCAATCACATCCCCAAGCCCTAACTCCATCGCCCGCCTTGTCATGTCCTGGTATATATCGCTTAGCTGGTGCATTGGTGGGAGACCTCGAGCTAGTAGCGTGCGCGGGGACTTTTTGCCGGCGTATGGGAGCGAGCGAATGACTTCGGGGATGTCGCGGGAGAGGTTGTGGGCTGTGGGGTCCGGGGGTTGGGGGGTTGGGATTTCGAGGGTGTTGAGGTTGTTTGGTATGGTTGTTGGTGGTGGGGATGGTGTTTTTGTTGTCGTGGTGGTTTTGGAGGAAGGCTTTCGACGAGTCGAGCAGCGTGGGCGTGGAGTGGTAGTAGGCGTGGGTTTCTTTTTTCGTCGCTGAGGGGCCATGGTGGTTCTCATGGATGAAGGATAGTCCAATAGATTCCAATGCAAGGGTAGTTATTTGTAGAGGGGTGAGAGAAGGTGCTGGTAGGGTATGGAGGATCACGTGTGGGAGAGGATGAAGAGGGAGAAAACAAAGGAAAATGTTTAGGAGGGTTAAGGCCATTCATGCAGTCGATCAGTAAATGTCTTTGTTTGTCAGGGAACAACATGTTTGCATTCACTTCTACTCATACTCAGGTCTACTGATTTGTGACGACTATTATGAATGAATTGACAGTCTCAATATACTACATTCGCTGTCCAATATGAATCAACCCTGAAAATCAACCCCTGACGCCATTCCATTACTTGATTTCGAGTGCCCTTGAAAAATGGAAACCAAAAACGACTAGATCGAGTGAAAGATAGAAATCAAAGAAAACGCAATCGCTACCTCATCGCACCCTGCATTAATTGTTGTCGTAGAAGCATAATCTGGCTTCGTTCCATAGGAGGAAGCGCATCAATAGCTGACTGCGGCATCGTAAGCACCTGCTGCAAGAGCTCCTCTTGCCCCGGCATAGCAGCAGGTTGCGGCGTTGCCTGAGGAACGAAAGGCTGGTTGACCATCGGGGGCGTCGGAGCCGCATTAAAAGGCTGGAATGCTTGCGCAGGAGGGGGAGCGGCTGCGGCTGGCTGCGCGGCTTGTTCGACGACCGTGCCCAGGGTACCGTAGTCGACGAGGTTCATGAGTAGGAGGGCCTGGAAAATAGCGTATGCGAGCTGGGGAGCCTGGCGCAACAGCTCTGTGGCTCGTCCCGGGTCAGCCAGGACCAGGGATTTCATTTGCGCGAGGACGTCAAGAAGTTGATTGGGAGGGAGGGAGGAGAGTGTCTGCGAGATGGCGTTGGGACAGTCCAAATGCGGCGGCAGATCCACGCCCGGCGGCAATGGTGGCAGAGGTGCGGATCCTTGGGGAGCGCCACCCATCTGTATATCTTGCATTGGTACTTGTGATGGTTGCGAGTAGTCCTCTGGCACGGAATCCTTCTCGTTGTTGTGCGGCCAGTCCACCCTGATCTTACGGCCCATGATCTCGTAATCGTTCAGGTTCCGGACGGCTGATGCGGCGGCGTCTGCATCTGCGAAGTCTGCGAATCCATAACCCTTTGGTTTTCCTGTTTCGGGGTTCATCATAAGACGGAATTTCGTGACGGTACCAGCGGAACTGAGGATGTCTTTAACCTGTTCCTCGGTGAGATCTGGGATGGTTAGTGACTGTACCATAGTTTTTGTAAGGTAGCACGTACTGTATGGAATATTCCCTAGGAAAACACTCTTTCCGCCTCTTTCTGGGGCCATTTTGCGAAATAAATACGCTCAAGAGAGCTCTTCTGACAATGATAACAGTGGATTAACGGCGGCAGTGAGTTGATCAGAGCAACACAAATGGGTAGTGTCCAAGTATAAATGAGTCGCTATATGCAATACAATCCGTAAACACTCGCAAGCCAAAATCGCCGAAGAATCAGGTAAAAGTAAGTCGTTCGTTGTCGAGATTAAAATGCGTCGCGCCTCTGCAAAGGTGAAGCCGGTATTGCCCCATAGCAGCAGGCGGTGGTAAATAATTCAATCGGCAGTATAGCAAGGCGGTGGATAACACTTCCGAACCTCAACGTCCTTTTTACAACGGCAGCCATCATTCCGATTGCGGTACGTCCTTTCTCATATTCAACCACAACATCGCCATCATGGCTCAAAATCCCAGAGAACAGTGGGAGCGGCTTCAGCTCATCCTCAAGCAACGTGGAGCCCGCGGAGGATTCGGTTTTGGTGGTTTCCCTAGCGGCGGGGGTCGCGGAGGATTGGGACTGGCGGCAGCTATTTTGGTCGGTGGTGGATTCTGGGTTCTGTCGAATTCGCTTTTCAATGGTGAGATGCCTGTGGATGCGGTACTGATATGTATGAATTGATTGCTAATTCTGTCTAGTTGACGGTGGTCACCGCGCGATCAAGTACTCAAGGGTAAGTGGTGTGAAGAAGGATATCTACAGTGAAGGTATGGACAACCTATCGAAACGGTGCATTTTTGCACGGCTCTGACAAATGTCTCTTCTAGGAACGCATCTTCGTATCCCATGGTTCGAAACGCCCATCATCTACGACGTCCGTGCGAAGCCGCGCAACATTGCCTCTCTTACCGGCACCAAGGATCTTCAAATGGTCAACATCACCTGCCGTGTCCTGTCAAAACCGCGAGTGGATGCCCTTCCGCAAATCTACCGAACCCTCGGATCCGACTTTGACGAGCGAGTTCTGCCTTCGATTGTCAACGAAGTGTTGAAGAGCGTTGTCGCCCAGTTCAACGCCAGTCAGTTGATCACACAGCGTGAGAATGTAGCAAGATTAGTCCGGGATAACCTTGCCCGCCGAGCTGCTCGTTTCAACATTGCCTTGGATGATGTTTCTTTGACGGTATGACCTATCAATTGTTCTGGTTACAATGTTGCGAATGGATTACTAATATGCTATAGCACCTTACATTCTCTCCCGAATTCACTGCTGCCGTCGAATCGAAGCAGGTCGCCCAACAAGAGGCTCAACAGGCTGCTTTTATGGTCGACAAGGCTCGTCAGGAGAAACAGGCCTTCATTGTCCGCGCTCAGGGTGAGGCCCGTTCGGCAGAGCTTATCGGAGATGCTGTCAAGAAGAACAGGAGTTACATCGAGCTGCGGAAGATCGAGAACGCCCGGAACATTGCCCGTATCTTGCATGACAATGGTGGCCGCAACAAGCTCTACCTGGACACCCAGGGTCTGGGCTTGAACGTCAATGCGGGTGCTGAGGACACAAAATAAGTTGAATTTGAAGCGTAAACGAACAAAAAAAATGTGATGTTATTTGGTTTATGATCCGGCAATCCTCGTTCTTACCGGCGCTTAATGTCGCCCTGGGGTGGGCGAACACAGTGAAATATGGTCTCTGTATAAATAGTTATCTGAAGCATCATGGCAACTGCTTTCTCTTCTCTAGTTTTGCTCTAATATCTACTCCATAAACTTGCACAACGGCAGACGATAGTTGTCCACCACCCAATACGCCCTCTTCACACCACTCCACTCGCCCTCCAGCTTCGGCACTGGAATCTCCTCCCACTCAACATCATACCCAGCCTCAAACAAATCCATCTCAACCACCTTCTGGTAAACATCATAACTAATCTGCCTATCGGCCCCCATCCCATTAAAGAACCCCCACCGACCCCCTTCCTCCAAAATCCCAATGACCTGCTCACTGAAAAACTCCTTGAAATCCGCATACGACTCCGCAAACGTGTCATAGTAAATCGCATCAAACGTCATCCCCTCCTGCGCCAGCGCTGGCAGCACCTCACTCCACTTACCCTCGTGGATCGTAACGCCGGGCTTCTCATGCCACCCCTTGCGCTTCATCTCCGCCAGCACGTCGGGGTGTGCTTCGACGATGTGGTGCGACGAGGGCGACTGTTCTTGGAAGAAGGTATCGATGATGCCCATGCCGTGGCCTATGTTGAGGACGCGGAGGTTCGGGGTGGGGAGGAGGTTTTTGGCAGAGCGCGACATGATGTCTGATTCCCAGGCCATCATTACGCCGTTTTGGGAGGCGTCGAGGAGCCGGTCGTTTTGGAAGGTTAGGTTGCTGTTGAGGTAGTTGGTGTTTGTGACTTCTGCATCTGTTGCGGTTTCTGTTGCGGTGGCTGCGGTGATTGCTTCGACAAGTTGGGGGATTTCTTCTTCTTTCATCGTTTCCTCTTCCTTGGTCTCTCCTTCTTGCTGCTCTGGCTGCTCCTCATTGCTCTCCGCCTCCTCCTCCTCCTCCTCCTCCTCCTCCTCCTCCTCAATCAACGCCTCATACCCATCCAACCGATTCAACAACAACTCCGCGCGCACCCCCGCATCAACAAGCGTCGCGTAAATCTCCCCCAACCCAAGCCTCCTCGCAAGACACCCCGGCGTCTCATCATTCATGTCCAAATCATTCCAGATAGCACCCTCCTGCAACAGAAACCTAACCGTCTCCAGACCCGCCTGCTTTATTTTTTCTTGCTCCTCATCACTCGCATCCTTGGGCTCTTCAGCCTCATCGTCAGGTTCACAAGCAGCAATGGCAGCATGCAACGGTGTAAATCCCGTCTCTGGGTCTTTGACGTTGGCGGGGTTGCCGGTTTGGGCGTTGTCGCGGATTAGGAGGCGGAGTTTGGGGATATCGTGTTGGGAGGCGACAAGGAGGGTTTGTTGGATGTCGAGGTCGACATTTACGTCGACGGTTGGGTCGGTCATCTTGTTCGTTTATTTGTAGTCTGTACGCATTGTTAGTGGGGGTTAAATATTTTGCGATTGCGATTGCGATTGCGATGAGGGTTGGAAAATTTACCTGTAATAATTACAGGAAGCTGTCTATAAGAATAATCTAGACAGTAGGCTGTTAGGATTCAGAGGAATCTGTGGGATTGGAATTAGAGTCCTGCTGCTCACAAAAGAGGTGGTGGTTGAGTATTCCACTTTTTTTTTTTTGACTTCCCCGCAGAATTACCTATCGATATAGCGCTTACTATAAACCAAGTCACGTACGCTACAAACGGACTACCTCTGTTAGAACTAATTTTGAAGATATTTGTGATCCTAGCTATAGTGAAAATTGTTACTTTCATGATTCGATAATGTGACCACTGAATAAACCTACATTGCTACATTACCAGCACTACGGCTCACGATATATATCACTAGCATTAGTGCCAAAATCAAGATTCTTCAAGTAATCCCATTAGGCTTATGCTTGGGATATGAGTACAAGCTATTATGTATGCTATCAAGTCTATATATACAGTCCCAGTAAAGCAATTCCAAATCAAAACGCCACTTATGCTCTCAAAACTGTCAAAAACCGCTAATGCTTTCAACAAGATTGTATGCGACATCATCACCTCATGCGACGCGAAGGAAACCCCCAACCTCCCCCCACATTTACAGCTGAATAAGATCAACTTCCGAAAAGTCCGGCGGACTGCGAGTAAATATCGTCCGACATTTACCATCCAACGCCTGGTATTCGTTACTGATCCAGATGTGTTTACTGAAGCGCTGCGTGCGGTAGATCTCGTCGTCACTGACTCCCAGGTCGTCCCGGGGGATCCAGATCACGGGGCGTTTGGCCCGGAGGGCATCGTGTTGGAAGGCTCGTTGTGTGAGTTGATCGCGTTCGTCGGGCGTGAGATCCTCCAGTTCGTCTTGGATTCCGGCAAATAGGGCTTGTGCTTGGCGTTTGTGGTGCGCGAGGGGTCCTTGGTTTTCTATATCCTCGGCCATGTTCTCGCGCATTCGCTGGACGCTTGGCAAGGAAGTGGTCGAGTTGGTTCCGAAGTACTTGGAACGCTGCCCGGATGACCGGTCTGCCCAAGACGCTTTTCTAGGTCCCAGTGGAGGAGGCGCCAGCCTTCCTCCAGGTTGCGATGATCCCGGCCGTTCTGACCCACTCCCGATATTTTTCAGTTCAATGTGGTTCTCTTCAGTTTCCTCGCCCTCGTGTCGACGCTCCAGTTTCGCTGCAGTTTCTCTCCTCTCTTTCTCTTCTTCTTCTTCTTCATCCTCGTCATCGGAATCATCCAAGCCCAATCGAGCACGCTGAGCGCGACTGAACTCTTCGTCCCGTTCAACTGCCTCATCTTCCAACGTAATTGGTAGATACCGAATCAAAGGACTGAAGGCCTCGTTCAGCAAGAACTGATATCCAACCGTAAGAATCATAACTACAATCATGCAAATAGCCTGTCCTTCACAGGCAACCGTCCCGTCGACATCACGGACCAGGAAGAACAATCCAATTAGACTGAGCTCCATCACGTAAAGCCCCGTGAAAAGCTGGTTGATGGCTTTAGGGAAGAGTAGGCCGCCAGTGTCAAAGCGGAATTTCGTGACATATAGCGTGTTGTACCGGTAGACGAACCAGAAAAGACCAAACGTAATCACGTTGAAGACCAGAATCAGAGGAGCAATTACGCAGTAAATCAAACCTATCATAGTAATTAGCGATCATCCCAATTTCGCTGAGTAGTCCTAGGGAAATAAACATACCAATTGACGCAAGCGTCGTATACACAGGGAAGAAGGTTCCCCATTGCATTTGGTTCAGGTTCGTCGTTCGCGCCCACTTCGTCCTGGCAGTCGTGTCCAGTATAGGCGCGAGAATGAACCAGCTCACCAGACCAAAGATCTGAACCAGTGCTCCTGCACTCACTGACAAAGCTTGCAGAATCATGTAAGAGAAGAAATAGTTGCTCGATGAGGGGATGTTTTGCGCAAGCAACTCTGGCCAACTGGTAACATCCGTAACGCGGTTGATGATAGTCGAGAAACTCGAAGAGATGGCAACAACCAGGAACAGCTGCACAAACAAAAAGGCAAAGAAGTAGTTCTGCACGGTAAGCTCGACAGCCATACCTGTGTGTAACCCTTGTGTTCTCGAGAGGAAGCGCAAAATAAGAGGCAGGACGGCCATCAGGATGGCCAAAAACAGTGGGGGCAGAATACCCTGGATGGCAGAAATAAACCAACCTGGCATCGTGTTGATCCACTCAAGCCAAGGGAACGTCTCTTCCAGGTACGTCAACTGAGATAACAGACCCGTGAAAGCCACGGGGAATGCCCATCCAACTACCATGCCACACACCAGGGCAAGGATACCAAACGTCCGCAGGTATCGTTCCCACCATTTGATGGACATGTTGTCCCAAATCACATCGTCGGGGGAGATCTCAACGGTACGAGGGGCCATCTGCTTCGGAACGTGGTGACTGACTGCCTGACATGCCATGTGCGCGGCGACCTGGTGGTTGAACTGGATAAATGCAGAATTCATCAGGGGAAACTTCTCAGGATGCTGTTGGTCAATTTCGATCTCCAAATTCAACCGAGCCACTTCTTTACGGCAATGGTCGATGGTATCAACTTTCTTCCCAATGAGCCAAAGGGAGGGCATCCAACTCCAGCCAAAAATGGGCAAGCGCATCGTCTCGCGATCCTTTTGCCTGATGTACTTTTTCCACACGGGCTCTCCAAAGTCTTCGTTGTCAAAACCTTCATTATACGCAAGCGGGTACTCTTGGCCTTCTTCGGTATCACCTTCTTTATGGGCACTCCCTTTTTTGCCTTTGGCCTTCTCATCATTGTGTGTACTAGCTCCGCCTGAGTGCAAGCTCTCTGCGTTGCCAATGGGCGACTCGGGACCTGTCAAGGGATACTCATCAGGCTCCGTCTTGTTACTCACTTTTGAGTTGCCAGATCCCCGACTTCTCCAAAAAGGCCTTTTCCGTTTGGGATCAGGCTCAGTAGTGACTGTGGCGTTTGAATCTTCACCACCCGTTTCGTTGGTGTGAGCTCCGTCGACATCTGATTCTTCCTGGCGGTCCTCGTGGCTTACACGGGAATGATCGTCTGCTTGGGCAGGACCGTCTTCATTGTCTTCCGGAACGGGGTCGACGGTTTGGGTGAATGATCCATTTGCCGCGGGCTCAGCCTTTCTGAAACTACCGATTACTGATTTCCCCAGCTTACCAACACCGTGTCCGACCGCTTCGGCCGCGTACATTGCAGGGTCCAATGGATTGTAGCGTTTCCGTTCCCCGGACGCCGGGCGGTGCAAGATTTGGTTCAGAGTGTGCGCCTGATGTGGGTTACCGGAGCTGATTCCAGCGCCCATTGCGAACTGAGATGCATGGTTATCGGTAGCCGCCTTTTCCTCGTTGCCCACAGCTTTGGCGTTTTTCCCTGCCTTTTTCGCCTCTATTTTGGTCCGCTTAAGCTGTGCTTTTTTGCAGTTGATAACCAAGTTCGTCTCGGCAGTTTCTAGCTTCAGTGCTAGTGCATCCCGTTCTTTAACTTTCTCGTTGAGGTCGTCGAAATTCCGGTTAATCCAAACATTGCGAATACCACCGGGGAAAACATCATATAGTCCATCTAACGCCTCCACACTGAGCCAACGTTCCGGAATGGCGGTCACCAGGACGGTTGTTGCGGATGCTCGTAGGCGATGTTGAGGGGAGGTCATGTAGGCTTGTCGGAGACGAATGTAGCCCCTGAGTTCATCATAAAACACGGCACAGACATATAAAACCACAATAACCGCCATTACCAAGTGTCCCCAATATCGGTGCACATGTTCCGGAGCGACATTTCCCCACGCCAGCTGATCCATACCAGTGACGTTCCAGTGGCCGCCCGCCGTCCCATTCTTGAAATTCTGGTCTTTACCATCCACCTTATTCAATGGGAGAAGTACTGGCAATATCAGGACCGCCAGAGGAACGAAGATCTTCAGAAGCATGCGCAAGTATCGCAAGAAGAAGTAAGCATCCAGTCCACATTTCTGAATGAATTCGGTGCTCGAGGTGCGGAAAACGGGAACGGTCCAGCGGAACAGACCCGGTGGCGATGGTTCGGTACGTTCTCTGTCGGGAACGAGATATGTTCGAGGTTGACTATGGAGTAATTAGGGTTTTGTCAGCCATGGTTCCATAGGTTCCTCAGAAGTCATTGGTCCATCACTCACTAAATACGGGTCAGCTTCCCCTTGAGAAGCAAGAAGAGTAGAAATTCGACTGCAAAAACGACAATGGCAGTGGCCAACGAAGCTAAAAAGGTCGAAATCGGAATACCCTCGGTTTTCTTACCGGTGCCGCCAGCATGCTCCAAGGCCGTTCCCAAATCGGGGGCAGCCATCTTGGCTTACCACGGCCGTTCAAGAAATTGTAAGGAATGAGAGAAAATATGGGATAAGTCGCTGGGTGCAAGGCGCTATGCAACAATTCAGGAAGGAGAGAGAAGGAAAGTATTATAAAGTATTAAGAAGGCGAGAGAGTCGAACAACACATGTCACGGGGGTCCCAGACCAGCCAGAACAGCACCCACGAGTTAAAAGGAGACAATCGTCATATAGAGAACCGCATCCCTGGTTCATTCACTGCATTAAAGAGGCTGCGTTGAACAATGGGAGCACCGTGAGTGACAAGGGAACACATAGAAAGAGAGTAAATAAAAAAGAAAAAAAGCGAGGGAGTTCGAAAGATAATAAGAATCAAGCCATGACAAGCACGTCGCGCCGGCCTTACTTAATTGGGAATAGCGGAGTGGAAAATTCGAGGCGCCCAACGAACAGGGAACTGAGCATTGTATTGGAATTACACAATACGTCCGATCCAGGGGCTACAATAGGTGATATAGGTTAAATTCTGTAAAATATACGGTAAAAGTGCCTGAAGATAGGGAAAAAATACGCTGTACAGTCGATCGATGACATCAGGGCGCCTGGTGAAACATCTGGTTGTAACTGTCACTGTCCCTGGCGGATACAAGTATGGTATTGGTTTTTGTACTGGCGCCTAAATATATTAAATGACCTGTTTTACACCATTACTCTGTAAAGAGTGGCATGAGGGAGGAACATACAAGTAGTAGTAAAAGATGTGATACGATAGATGTGGCGTTTTCGCTTCAGGAGTTCTTCAGGGCATTCATGGATGCCTGCTGGCCTTCCCCACATGCCGATCGTATATGCATGTGGCTAGTATAATTTGGAGTTATGGTAAAATATGCGACCTTTGTGGCGAACCTCGCTCTTGTGGTGTAGAGGTTAGCATCTGGGATTTTGATACTTTTATCAAGATCTTCCCGTGACCCCGGTTCGAATCCGGGCAGGAGCTCATTTTTTTTTTCCTTTTTTATATTTATTAAAAAAATTTTTTCTCCTCTTTCTTTTTAATCTGTGCCATCCTTTGACCTATGTTCATTGGTGCTTTTTATTTTTTAGCTCTTTTCTTGTGTGTCAACCTGCTTAAATATTATGCTGCATTGTACATGAAACAAATAGCAGTGTGGTAGTGTACCATGGTTGTCTGGCGCTGCTACACGGAAAACAAAGGAGAAAATGAGTCTGAAAGAAAAAGAAAGCAGATATATTTGGCCTGATCTCAAATGAATAGTCCGTTCAGACGGTCAAAGAGCCCTATCGTCTATGGTGTCTATTTCCAGGTCTTCGCTGGTGTTCTAGTCGGAGCGCTAGTATTCAGGCTGATACTAATGTTTACTACATATCCACTACGGAATAGTATCCTGGTATTAAGGGAAAGAAAGAGGGGGGGAGTCTACCAATAGATGCCACGATATGTTGCTCCTTTTTGAGTGGCAAATACGGAACAGGCTGGTAGTCTAGTCCTGGTCCAAACGATGATATATTTGTGCCAACCTTGCGGGATTTCGTCGTGAAATTGAACGAATGGGCCAACCTGTAAATACCTGTAAATATACTTTCATGCGCATTCCAGTCATGCAGGTTTGAACCGCGCCATTTTGGCTTACGATACATAGAAGCAGTATCCTAGGATATTATGACTGCATTTCGGCCGGGTTACATGGAGGAGCCAAGACATGCGACGAGATCACAATGGTTGCAGATAAGACCGATTTACATACTAATATTGAGATAATAACCATTCGACATGGGTAATAGCAAGGATATACAGCTTACGTTACATCAATATTTATTTTTATTTTCGGCTGATTACCTTGGGACGAATACCTCGACGAAGAGTGAAAGTAGTCCCCCAAGCTTTCATCACTGCTGCATCAGTGATAAATCACAATTGGGCCAAATAAAGAACAAGTTGCTTCTATGGTGTAGAGGTTAGCATCTGGGATTTTGATAATTATATTAAAATCTTCCCGAGACCCCGGTTCGAACCCGGGTAGGAGCTCTTTTTTTTTTTTTCCCTCCTTCTTTTTCGAGAGAGATATATGTATATCTAAATATCGGTTCTCCCTCTCTTTTCCAGTGCATCATCTTTTTGTGATTCACCAAATCAAGTTCTCTGCTGCGTCAATATCAAACGTAAATCTGGCATGGCGACCACTAAGAATGGCCCACGCTAATCCGTATAAGGAAATATTGACTTCAACGCGCTACCCGAGAATAGCAATCAATCAACGCGTCCCTCGCGTAGCAACGCGTCGGACGAGTCCACCAAAAAGAATTCGTAGAACGTATCCACCGCAGCAGCCAACTTTACCACCACCAACATTCAACATCCCCCACCCTCCACCATCTTCACCACGCTGCCATTGTGGTCGGCCTTTTTAATTACATAGTGGATAGCCGACCGGCCTCAAATTATCACCATGTCCTCCCCATCCTCTCGCCGGACCCGTCAATCGAGGGACTCGGCCACTGCCTCTCCTGCCCGCTCAACACGGTCTCGCCAGCAACAGGAGCAAACCACCCCGCGAGCGTCAAGACGACTGAGAGAAGAATCAGCAATGCCAGCATCATCTCCCATCTTCTTCCAATCCTCCCCGTCCAGAGGAAACGACGGCGCCGAGACACCAGATATTAGAATGGATGAACCAGGTGATGCGACACCCCGAGGGAATGCATCAACTGTACGAGGTATGTGTCTACTTCATTTTTCACTTGAGCGCCGCGATAAGGACTTACAAATTTACCAGAGTCTTCCCCTATTCAATACATGCCCAGTTCGAGCCCGACGCGCGTTCAAAGCCGGGGTCTGCACTCCGACAGCAGCGGACTTTTCGTTTCTTCAAGATCCGCTACGGGTGATAACCGCGGCATCTCGCGCCGTAACGATCTGAATTCTGGCGGGATTAGTTCCACTCCAAGCCGTCGCCGAAGACTGTTTGTCGATAGCAATGGAATGCCTGTTCCTGACGGAGATCCCCAATCCGACGCGACTTTTTCGAACATTAATCCCGGTACTTCGGAGGCCGATGTACTGGGCGGCGATTCAACCCGGATCATCTGGGGTACGAACATCGCGCTCCAAGATTCCATCAACGCCTTCAAGAACTTCCTCTACAATTACGCCACCAAGTATCGTCTGTGGGCAGAGGGTGCGACGGAAGACGAGACCCGTATAATGGGCGACCCTGCAGAGGAGAGGGAATACATCACCATGCTAAATACCATGCGTCAATTGGGTGTCACCAGTCTCAACCTGGATGCCAAAAACCTCAAGGCATATCCGTCAACGTTGAAATTGTGGCACCAGCTTCATTCCTACCCTCAGGAAATTATTCCCTTAATGGATCAGGGCGTCAAGGATGTGATGGTCGATCTAGCAGGGAGGGAAATGAACCAGTTGCGAGCACGAAACCGCCCTCAAGCCCATGCAAGAGACGCAGGCTCCGACGCTCAGCCAGAAATCCCCGACCTCGTTGCAGAAGTCGAGACCAGGATCTACAAGGTTCTGCCGTTTGGACTCGATTCCACGGTGAACATGAGAGAGCTTGACCCGGCGGGTTTGTGCGACCCATTCCAGAATCATCTAACATCTTGGCTAATGTGTTTATAGACATGGACAAGCTGGTGAGCATCAAAGGCTTGGTTATTAGGACCACCCCTATCATTCCGGATATGAAAGAGGGTGAGCTCGGAACATGTTAAATTGAAAAGAGAATCCAATCACTGACATCCCATTAGCATTCTTCCGCTGCCAGATGTGTAATCACGGCGCTCAGGTCGACATTGACCGTGGCAAGATTGCTGAGCCCACCATTTGCCCACGTCAGGTTTGCCAGGCGAGAAACTCGATGCAGATCATCCACAACCGGTGTTCTTTTGCCGACAAACAGGTTATTAAACTACAAGAGACTCCCGACAACGTCCCTGACGGTCAAACTCCCCACTCGGTCTCGCTGTGCGTGTACGACGAACTGGTGGACATCTGCAAGGCTGGTGATCGCGTGGAGGTGACTGGTATTTTCCGATGCAATCCCGTGCGGGTGAACCCGCGCCAGCGTACACAAAGAGCGCTATTCAAGACGTATATCGATGTGCTACACGTCCAAAAGACGGATCGCAAGAAGCTTGGTATTGATGTGTCGACTGTTGAGGAGGAATTGCAAGATCAGACTGCCGGTGATTCCGAACAGACACGCAAGATTACTGCAGAAGAAGAAGAGAAGATCAGACGTACTGCTTCGCGACCCGATGTCTATGAGCTTCTCTCTCGTTCGCTGGCCCCGAGTATCTACGAAATGGATGATGTAAAGAAGGGTATCCTTCTCCAGATGTTTGGAGGCACCAACAAGACTTTCCAGAAGGGTGGTAACCCGCGGTATCGTGGTGATATCAACATCCTTCTGTGTGGTGATCCGTCGACATCTAAGTCGCAACTTCTCCGATACGTCCATAAGATCGCTCCTCGTGGTGTCTACACCAGTGGTAAGGGTTCTTCGGCAGTTGGTCTGACAGCCTACGTGACCCGTGACCCGGAAACCCGCCAGATGGTTCTCGAGTCTGGTGCCTTGGTCCTTTCGGACGGTGGTGTTTGCTGTATTGATGAGTTCGACAAGATGAATGAGTCTACCCGGTCCGTCCTGCATGAAGTCATGGAACAGCAAACTGTCTCTATTGCCAAAGCAGGTATCATCACGACCCTGAACGCGCGAACCAGTATTCTGGCCTCTGCCAACCCTATTGGCAGTAAATACAACCCCAACATCCCTGTTCCCCAGAATATTGATCTGCCGCCGACTTTGCTGTCTCGTTTTGACTTGGTGTATCTCGTCTTGGACCGTGTTGATGAGCAAGAGGACCGCCGCTTGGCGAAGCACTTGGTCAACATGTACTTAGAGGACAGACCCGATAATGCGAGTGATGAGGAGATTCTGGTAAGTATCAATCCACATGCAATATCTACAGAGTCATACTAACAACTACCTCCAGCCTATTGAGTTTTTAACGGCCTACATCACTTACGCTAAAAACAAGGTGAACCCCATCCTTACGCCAGCGGCAGGCCGGGTGCTCTCAGACGCCTACGTGAGCATGCGAAAACTGGGCGACGACATCCGCACATCAGACCGCCGTATCACTGCCACGACCCGTCAGCTCGAATCCATGATCAGACTGGCAGAAGCGCACGCCCGTATGCGCCTGTCCGAGGAGGTGACCGCCGACGACGTGGAAGAAGCCGTGCGCCTGATCCGCTCGGCCATCAAGCAGTCGGCCACCGACCAGCGCACCGGCCTCATCGATATGGGTCTGCTCACTGAGGGCACAAGTGCCAGTGAGCGTCGCCAGCGCGATGCCCTTAAGCGCGGTCTGTTGTCGGTGGTGGACGAGCTTAGTAGCGGCAGCGGCTCTGCCCGGTGGGCGGAGGCGTACAAGGTTCTCAGTGACCAGAGCAGTGTTCCTGTGGATGGCGGTGAGTTTGCAGACGCCGTGCGGGCCCTTGAAACCGAGGGCGTTCTGAGCGTTGTCGGGGACGGTGCGCGGCGCAGCATTCGTCGCATTGGAGGACGGCTGCCGTAGTCACCTCAAGGTTAGAAGATTGGAATGATGCGACCACGATCTTATGTGTTACAGTAATATCCAGATGATGGGATGAGGATGTTATTTCGTTTTACCAATGATATGGATATGTATAGAGTGCCTGCCAGATTTGTTACCCGGTGTGCTGGAGTTGGTGGAAATGAGTTATATAGCAACGAGCTTCGTAATGGTGTTTTTGTCATATCCCTGCATTCATTTGTCTCATGTAATTCAACATAGCTTATCGTGTAAATGCTCCGAAGATGTGTCGTATACAGCAGAGCTCAGAGTATTCCCGACAACACTTAGCAGGGGGGTGAATCCGGCCGACCTGCCGGATTCACGGTCATGTCCCAATCAGGAATAGTTTTCCACCGGGAATGAGCACGTGCCACGGTGAGTGGTCGGTATTGATAGCAGTGGGCGGGTTATTTGGGACCCCTGTCGGGTCACCAAATTGTGAACTCAATTCCTTTGCGATTTTCTACAGAGTTTTTTAATGGAGAATTGAGGCAACTGAGAGTGAAAAAGAGTGAGAATACAGGGCACAGGAGACAAGAAGAAGTTGAAAGACAGTGGCAGGTTAGGTGACGTTACTAGTGCACATCAAAAGAACCTGTCGATCTGCGGTTGCGCTAACCGCATTCGGAAGACAGCTACTCCAGATCACATGGTCTGGACGTAGCCTCTCCTCTTCTCCGTCATCTCTCTCTCTCTGCTTTTCTGACTCTAACTTTGCATATAATTGTGATGCACAGGAACGGCATTCTTATTGTACAGACAGATTGCCTTTTTTGATATCTCTTGTCTATTCTGTTTACTCTATTATTCCTTTCTCTTTCCCTCCAGCCGGGCTATCGTCATCAACTGGTTAGCCCATCATGCGGTAAGTCATTCTATCCAGCATTCTTCCTGACTGTGCTCAATTGACATTTTCTAACTGGTCATTTGCTCTTAAGGTTTGGAGAACATCTCCGCTCGTCCATCATCCAAGAGTACTACTGGTACTACATCGCCTACGACGAGTTGAAAAAAGCCCTCAAGACCGACTTCGTCCAGGAACCAACCCCCGAAAACACAAAGCCAGACCGCAAAGAATGGTCTGAAGATGACGAGCAGCGCTTCGTCTCCCTGCTCGAGAACGATCTCGACAAGGTTTTCAACTTTCAGCGGATCAAGAGTGAGGAGATTGTTCGGCGCATCCAGGCCAGCGAAAAGGACGTGAACGATGTTATTTCAAGGCTGGAAAGTAATCGCAATCAGTCTGGAGCTCGTCGCTCGAGTGTCCGGTCCGTCACGCGTCCGCCTCCGTCTGATGAGGATTTTCTGTTCCTGGAGCAGGTCTTGAGTGACATCATAGCCGATGTTCATGATCTGGCTAAATTCACCCAGTTGAATTATACTGGGTTTCAGAAAATTATCAAGAAGCATGATGTATGTTTACATATTCCGTTTATGTTGCGCCAGTATTTGTTGCTTTTCGCGTCTCAGCCCAACTGCGTCCGTGCGCTAACTTGGCCAGAAACAAACCGGCTGGCACCTGAGGCCCGTCTTCGCCGCGCGCCTCAAAGCTAAGCCTTTCTTCAAGGATAATTACGATGCGTTTGTTGTGAAACTCTCTAAGCTCTACGATTTGGTCCGGACCAAGGGAAATCCCGTCAAGGGTGATGCCGCAGCCGGAGGGTCTCAGCAGAATTTTGTCCGCCAGACCACGAAATACTGGGTCCACCCTGACAACATCACAGAGTTGAAATTGATCATTCTCAAGGTATGCCGATACTCTCTTTTCAAATCTATACAAAGATGGCTTCGCACTGACTAAATTCTCCATCTAGCACCTTCCCGTTCTCGTTTTCAATCCTAGCAAGGAATTCGAAGAAAAAGATACCGCGATCTCGTCCATATACTATGACAACACCGATACTTGGGAGCTTTACCAGGGTCGTCTCAAGAAGACAGAAGGAGCCGAGGCGATTCGTTTGCGTTGGTATGGAGGCATGGAGAGCGATCAGATTTTCGTCGAACGGAAGACACATCGCGAAGACTGGACCGGCGAGAAGTCAGTCAAGGCGCGTTTTGCGCTGAAAGAAAAGCATGTCAACGCTTTCCTCGAGGGCCGTATGACCGTGGAAGCCGTATTTGACAAGATGCGCAGGGAAGGAAAGAAGAGCGAACAGGAAATTGCCGACCTGGAGCAACTGGCCCGAGAGATCCAGTATCGCGTCATCACAAGAAGGCTCGTACCCGTTACCCGGTCCTTCTACCATCGAACGGCTTTCCAGCTTCCCGGCGATGCTCGTGTTCGTATCTCTCTCGATACCGAGTTGACCATGGACCGGGAAGACAATATTGGGCGTCGACGTTCAGGAAACAACTGGCGTCGCATGGACATCGGGGTTGACTATCCATTCAAGCAGCTCCCTCCTGAGGATGTTGAACGATTTCCTTATGCCGTGTTGGAAGTAAAACTTCAAACCCAAGCCGGACAGGAGCCCCCGCAATGGATCAAGGACCTGACTGCCAGCCATCTGGTTGAAGCTGTTCCTAAATACAGTAAATTCATCCATGGGACGGCCGCCCTATTCCCTGACCATATCAATCTCTTGCCATTCTGGATGCCGCAGATGGACGTCGATATTCGAAAGCCCGCAACACGCCGCTTTGGTATTCAGCGGCCATTGGCAAGCACGTCAATGTCTGGCAACGACGAAACCCAGGAGGATGAGGAGTCGGACGATGACTCGGGCGAAGCACAGGAGAACGACAGGCGCAGACTGGAAGACCAACCCAGTAGGGATGGACTTGGGTTATTCGCTGACACCGATGGAAATGCGCTTGACATCGAGGAACGTGTTGCTGCACAGCCGCTACCCGGCGATGAAGATTATCCACTGTACGACTCGGATGACGATTTCATGGACTCGGACGAGCTGGAAGAAGCTAGAAGAGTGGGAGGAAGATATTATTATCAGAGGCTGCTCCAGTACTATGCCGAGCGGGTTGGAAACGCAGTGGTTAGCGGTCTTAAGGCCATCATTCCACGACCAACGCCGACAAATATGCCTCCTCCCGAGCAGCATGGAATCATGGTTCTTGGAGAGCAACGGACTGTCAAGAGATTCGAGGCACCTAAGGGTAAACGTAAGTTTCTTCCTTTAATTTTCTTGATTTGATCCTTTCTAACGCTACTTAGGTATCCATGTGCCTATCCGTGTTGAACCCAAGGTCTACTTTGCCGCAGAGCGAACATTCTTATCATGGCTCGAATTCTCCATCATCCTGGGCACCATATCGGCAGCCCTGCTCAACTTTGGCGAGGACTACATCACCCTGAGCTCGTCCTGGGCATTCACCATCCTAGCCGCATCGGCCCTCTTGTATAGTCTCGTGTTATATATCTGGCGGGTGGATAAGATCCGTAAGCGCCGCGACGTCAAGCGTGTATACTATGAAAAATGGGGCCCTACTATTCTGGGCGTTGGTCTTATATTGGCGGTCCTGACGAACTTTGCCTTGCGCGTTCGACAGGACGGATTCATGGCGCCAGACCATGATTCTGGAAAGGGGGGATATGGTCGGGTAGGAGACGAATTATGATTCGTCTTCTTGACCGAGTATAGAATTTTCTTCAACAATATCTATGTTATCAACAACACGGGGACACGGGTGCCGTATTCCTCAGGAATAATACCAGAGCTAGATCTAAATCGGATGTGGCTACCTGAACAGCTGCCGATCGCCCTCCGACTTCTTCAGCTCCTGCACGATTTTTCCCAACTCGGTTTACGGCTCGCATGCGACGCTCCACCGGCACCAATAATGATTGGCGATGTAGCGCATAGGTTTCCATTGTTCAGCTGAATAGACTCATTGCATGCCAAATTGCAGTCGGTGAAATTTGAAATTTCCATGGCCAACCTTCCATGGCCAACCTTCCATGGCCAACCTTCCATGGCCAACCTTCCATGGCCAACCTATAAATACTCACGACTATCCCTGGGATATTCATAGGAAACCATACGAGTGCATTTGGTTTAAAGATATTTCTAACAATGTCTTTGTGTAGAGAAACAACAGCCATTAAACACCATACTTATCATGCAAGCACCTATACCTATTGTTGAACGTACTCGTACTTATACAGAACAGGATGCCGTACATCGATTAAACACCACTCAGACAGGCTTCGATGCCAAAGAAAAACGCAAACTCCGTCACCAGATACTGGGCAAAGCCGACGTACCACAAATGAAGCAGTGGCTATCCCGTATCGGGTATACTGTATGCTTCCCCTTCCAGCAAACGAAGCCTACCGCTTCCTAACCATAATACATCTTCAGCCAAGCGATCTCGACAGCCTCAACGTTGTCCACGTTGCCGGAACAAAAGGCAAAGGATCAACCTGCGCTTTCGTAAACTCGATCCTCAGTCGCTACCACACATCCATCGGCGCACCGCGCAAAATCGGCCTCTACACATCGCCGCACCTTAAAACCGTGCGTGAGAGAATCCAGATAAACTCGCAGCCTATATCCGAGGAACTATTCACAAAGTATTTCTTCGAGGTATGGGATGCGCTCGAGGAACACGCGGTGCATGACGGACCTGATCCGTCGATCTTGAAGCCAACGTATTTCCGATTCCTGACGTTGTTGTCGATCCATGTGTTTATGAGGGAGGGCGTTGATGTCGCTGTTTACGAAGTCGGAGTCGGGGGCGAGAATGACTCGACTAATGTTTTCGAGAAGCCTGCTGTAACTGGTATCACGACGTTGGGGATTGATCATGTAAATGTGCTTGGTGATACAATTGACAGTATCGCTTGGCATAAGAGTGGGATATTCAAGGAGGGGTGTCCGGCGTTTACTGTCGACCAGGTGCCCGAGGCTATGGGAGTTCTTGAACAGAGGGCTGTGGAGAAGGGGGCTAAGGGACTTAGCAGGGCTGGGGTGTGTTCTGCGCTATTACAACAGAACGTGTGTATCCGGCCTGCGGAAGAGTTCCAGAGGAAGAATGCCTCTTTGGCTATTGCACTCGCGCATACTGTCCTGGGGAAACTGGGCATTGAAACTAACCCCGACCAACAGGGCCTCCCAGCAGAGTTCGTCCAAGGCCTGGAAAGTGTGGTTTGGCGAGGTAGATGCGAGGAACTGAGAAGCGGACAGCAACACTGGCATCTCGACGGCGCGCACACAGAGGCAAGTCTGGAAGTAGCATCGTCGTGGTTTGGGAAGGTATCACAGGAGCGACACAGGGATATGCCTCGTGTGCTGGTCTTCAATCAGCAGTCAAAGAGAAGAAATGCTGTCTCGCTGCTGAAAACCATCCACCAAACCCTATACGACCAGTTTAAGATGTCTTTTCAGTACGCGTTGTTTTGCACGAACGTGACGTATAAAGACAATTCATACAACCCCGGTATGTCGCCCCTCTTTTTTTTGGCCGAGAAATAGATAAACTAACAAATAAAAGATCTCATGGACAAAAACACAAACCCAGAAGTACTTCAGAGTCTCAGCCTGCAAAAAGAATTAGCGAATGTATGGAAGGATCTGAACCCAGGGACTGAAGTTGTAGCGCTGTCGTCTATTGAGGGGGCAATTGAATATATTAAGAATATCAACGGTGGTGTTGGTGAGAGTCAGGTTCTGGTCACTGGGAGTCTTCATCTTGTTGGTGGTGTTATGGCGGTTTTGGATGGGAGGGAGACGGTTTGATGGAGAGTGAATAGGAGTCTTGAGCATATGAGCATACACCATATAGTGAAGGAAGAAAGACTGTAGTCAATATAAATGACAAGGGTGACTGTGTTATCTATAACTTATTCCTCCCCTTCTTTTCTTTTCTTTTTTTTTCTTGCATCGACACTATATCCCTACAATGGCTTTGCGCAATATGGCCGTTTTTACAGACTATCGCTCGAAGGTAAATTCATTCAGAACGCTCTTAATATACATACTTTATCGTCAAAAGGGAAAAACTCTGAAGCTGTCATACAAGAGTTATTCGCCACGCTTCAACTAGTAGCGTAGACTCCAGATTTCCCACAAATAATGCAGTTTCGTTATCTTAGACTATGGTAAAGAGCCCGTAGTCTTGTCCATCGCTTTCAACGGTGGTAGACAACCTAGGATCTGATATAGAGGCAGGGAATGGATCGTTTCACCCTTAAAGCTTCTTCCATTGCCCATGTTGTTTGAGCTCGACTAAGCCATTGTAAAACATTCGCTCGTAGGTTGGCCTATGGCAATCCATATGGTTAGTATTGGACAAATTGATTGATAGCAGAGCTGTATGCGAAGGCAGGGCCAACCTACCTAGGACTCATCAATTTTCCAACTAATACCTCTAGGTCCACGTTTTTGCACAATAGCTGCAGACACCCAAGAATGCCAGAATTGATAAAATCTTTACCGGCTAGAGGACAGCCACACTCCTGATCAGTCGACAGCAGTGTAGGCTTTATATAATGGCTTCGAATGCCCCGGTGAAGTGTGTCATGTTCATTCAATAATGAATGAAACCAGATGTCTTCCATAGTAATCCGGTTCTCAGGCTCGTTTGGTAGGATACGGTGAATTAGATCATTTGATTTAGGGCTTAGATGAGAGGATATGTCCAAGTAACCTTCCTTCACCAGTCGGAATGTAGTCCACGTGTCGCCCCCATCAAACGGCAGATATCCAAGTAGCATTGCGTATAGAATAACGCTACAGCTCCAGATATATGCTTTTTGTCCACAATACCATTGACTAAGAAGACCTCTGGAGCAGTATAATGGGGGTTTCCGCATGTCTCAACAAACATCCTGCTGGCTGAAAAGCAGCCAAGCCAAAATCAACAAGCTTGATATTGTGAGCTATCGAGCAATATGTTCTCCAGCTTTATATCCTGATGGCATATATGCGAGCGGTGACAGCAATTATCTGCCGGAAAAACCGAGCTGTTTCCTCTTCTGGTAGTGATCCCTTTGTACGAATATATTTTTTGAGATCGCCACCTTGGGCATAACTTAGTATAAGGCACCTAGTGCTGAGAAGTCAGTAATAAGAAAGCAGTGATATACTAATTTAACCCACGACACATCTTGCTCTAGCCGTATGTCGTATAAGGCAATGATATTTAGGTGTCGAAGATATTTTATGATGATGACCTCACGCTCATCGCGAGATGGCAGGGTATCCTGGTCATTACCTAGGACCATTTTGCTTTGAGTAACATCTAGAGGCCATGATAATACAACTTTTGCAGCTGCTGTTTGCCCTGTTACTGTATGCCTCACCAATATCACGCAGTCAGTGGCCCCCTCACCAATTATTTTCCCCAACTGCCACATGCCAATATGGCGTGTTTTTGCACAAAGACAAGGCTCCGTTGCAGATAGTTCGATTGAAGCCGATCTGTATTGCTCCATTGTCAGCTATGTCAATAGTTCAAAATACACACTTGTACGGCAGTAATACAAGTTACAAGTCCACGATATCAAATAAAGTTACACCGCTACTGGAAGTTGCTTGGATAATAATATTGCAGGGCCCCTGTTGTGCATGGATGCGTACTATTGAACAAGTTTTAGACAGATTAGGAAGCCATCTATCAAACAGCATCATTTGCGTCCACAGCCCCAGCCTCCCAACGGCCATAGTAGATCTTGAGAAGCTCCGGTATAGACTTGATATTCAGAATGTCTGGAGAGTCCGCCAACGCTCGGCGGAGGTTTGTGGTTTCATACGTGGCCATTCCACTGTTGTCACCCCACCAGATCTCGTTTTCTGCTAGTCGTTCTTTGAGAAGAGGCGTCGCTCCTTTCATGCTGTGTTTCCCTCCTGCCGCGAACATCTGCAGCCACTCGGCTACAGAGACGCATCGCAGTGGAGTTGACCCGTACTCGCTCAGGATTTTGAATGTATCCATCCAGGTAATGACTTGATCTTGATTAGGCTGGACGACATTGAAGGCATGGCCTTGGTTCTCTGAGGATTGCGAGATGCGCAAAACAGCTGCGCATATATAGTCAACTGGGACAAAGTGGTTACGCTGCTGAGGTGGAGCTGGGTAGGCTCCGAGTCGGATGCAGTTGTACATGAGTCGATTGAACAAATCTTCGGGCTTGTCAACTCCTGTGCCGCTGTGGCCCATCACGATTCCAGGGCGATAGATGGTTATGGGAAATCGGTTGGCAATAGCGTTCCAGGCAATGCTCTCCGCAGCAAGCTTGCTTCTTGTATATCCAACGTGCTGCTTAAAGTACTTGGGATCCAGCGTGGCTCTCTCGTTCTCAGGGATAGTCGTGCCAGTAAGATGAGCCGAGGCGCCGCATGCGCCAATACTTGAGAAGTAATTCAAGGGCTTTAGACGCCCAGTATTGACAAACTCTAGTATATTGAGAAGTCCAAAAATGTTGGCATCACGATGGGCAGAGTAAGGAAGGGTGTAGTTGACGTAGGCTCCAAGGTGAAAGACAACACTAGAAGACCGTGCGTGATGATCAAAATCCTCCTTCGACATTCCGAGATTCGGGTGGGCGATATTTCCAGGAACAACAGTGATTTTGTCCAAAGCTCCAAGGGGCAGGCCGTATCGGGTGAGCGTCTTCTCAATCCGCAGTCTTCCTGACAGAGGATCTGTTGTTCGAACTAAGCACGCAACGTTCTTAACCTGCGGGAGAGCGAGAAGCTCCAAGAGAAAGAAGGCTCCCACAAATCCCGTCGCACCCGTGAAGAAGACTCTTCCTTCAGATTCGGAGCACCAGTCAGGGATGATTCCAGGAAGAGCTCGCAAGTCACTGCCCAGCTTCATGTCCTCCAGACAAATCGTCATTTCATCCGGTTCCGCTGGCGATGAAGTGCTTGTTCCGCTGGAGATTTCCCCACTATCAAAGTGTTTCTTGCGCAACAGCTTCACGGCCACGTTGGCCAGCCCTCCCACGGTGCCTCCATTCGAGATCTCGACCAGGGAGATGTCGATACCCGCATTACGGCGGAACCAACTGCGGATTTCTATGCTCATCAATGAGTCAATTGCAATATTGGCGAGTTCCTCTTTGCTCAAATCCTCCGCATAGGCAAGATGGGAGGCGACAACTTTGCCTAGCTCGATGGTGATTCTGTCATGGGTTGACTGCTCTTCCAGCAACTTGGGGTTTTCCTGAATCCTATCCAAAAGGGACCGTAGTTCGTGAGATTGAGAAACATTTGTCGCTTTGTTTGTTACTAAAGCATTTTTCCAACGACTAAAGCGACCTTCATGCAACCACGGTATCTCTTTAATATTGCCCATGGTTCCGAAACCCACGACGAGTTGTGATGAAGGGTGAGGAGATTGAGCAAAGACCGAGATTTCCAATGCTTGCAGCAGATCCTTTTCTTCGATGACCTGTAAGTCCATGGTATTGACGATATTAACCGTCTGTGGGCTTTTCTCAGCTGCGTAACCAATATCTGCTATGAAACCGAGATCAATCACACTTGCTGGGAGTCCTTGGAAGTGGCGATATTTGACAAATGAATCCAGGAAGGTGTTGGCTGCCGCATAGTTGGCTTGGCTAGCAAATCCCATGATACCCGTGATAGAGCTGAAAAGAACAAAGAAGTCAAGTGGTACGTCTTGAAGCGCGAAATGGAGGTTCCATGTCCCTTGAACCTTCGGTGTTAGGGCGGCGACCCACTCCTCGTAAGTCATTTTGGGTAGCATTTGATCCTTCATAGTAAAACCAATTAGTGTTGGATACAAGGAAAGGGCATAGAGCAGAGTCGCTAACCTTGAGCACCATAGACATTTGGAGTACGCCTGCGATGGGGCGCTTGGCTGCCGAAAGAGCCCGCTGAATATCTTCAATATTTGAGACATCGCCCGTGACCACCGTCGCGCTCCCCATATTGCCGTTCTCCAGGTCTTTAATAAAGGCTTGAGCTTCAGGCGACTTGCCGCCTGACCGAGAGAGGAAGATGAAATTGCGGGCACCCTTTTCCACCATCCAGGTGCTAATGGCTCGACCAAGTCCTCCAAGTCCGCCAACCAAAAGATACGAGGCGTCCGGTCTGAAGAGCGGGGTAGTGTCATGTATCTTGGTTATTGGAAGAGTATTCGGATCCTCCGGCATTCGAACAATGATCTTGCCTATGTGGTGGCCTGTTTGCATGTGGCGGAAAGCCTTGAC
>JAOYNC020115239.1:0-29929 GCA_025802115.2 Bertia moriformis
CGGGAGACTCAGGCTCTGATTGGTCAGTTGGAGCGGCCAACATATCAGGCATTCAGCATATACGGAAGTCAACAGTTTATCTAGCTACACACCAAGCGTTATTTAAAATTATTAAATCTACAACTAGTTATCAGTAATGGTAGTTACGTTACCGAAAGTGGAATATGGACTACCTGGGGCTACACGGTACTGAATACTATAATAAAGCCTCAACTTTAACCGGCTGTCGAAGGTGGTGGCCTAACGGAAGATAACACCCAAAAAGGCTAGGCTAAATGACCTTGAGCTATCTAGGAGTTCTTTGAGATACAAAAAGCTCTAACACCAACTCTCAACCATCTAACTAGAAGGAAAAAAGAGAAAGGAGGGGAGACCCGGAAGCCGAAGCGAATACATACTCCGTAGTTACTACTGTATGTAGTTAATTAGTCAGTTATAGATAGCTCGGTAAAGTGAGCGATGAACCTTAGTTGATGAGAAGGGGCGTGAATCTATTTCCAACACAGTCTATGCATGATACCCCACCTATACCCCATATTACCACTTATGTACAGAGTATATTGAGGGAACGAACGGCGTCAAAACAAAGTAGGCTACAGCTAGCGGCTAGCAGAGCAGTTAGCTTGCTAGTTAGCATTACGAAATGGCTAACTGAGTCAGCTTAGGGGTAACAGATTCCAGACCATTTAGTCAACAATGTCAAACGGGAAGGCGGGTTCCAGCTGTATCTCTCTGGCGGAGGCTTCCGGGGTTGGGGATATTTGCTTCTCTATCCCCACCAGGTCCGCGAGTATTGTCAGATATCAGTCATCAATGGGTATACTGCACGCAAGGCAGGTTTCGAAAACACCAAAGCCATAAAGAGAGAGGCCAGAGCAGCTCACATCGAGAAATATTATTGAGTTCCTCTCTGCTTCATATTGCACTAACTATGGTCCAAAGCGGATGATCAATTCAGTGGTCATCTCCCACGTCTTCGTAGGAAGACTGCTTCGGACATAGTGCAGGTACATGAGTGGCCGACTTGGCTTGCGGAAGTATCAACCAGGCCATGATGTAGTTAGTAGGAACCACACTGTGATTACTTGATATTCACCCAAACACTTTGACCGGCTTGAGCCGCTGGCCGAAATGCCAAGCCGGGATTGGTCAAAATGTGGGCTCATATCTCGGTATTCGGAGCCGATTCTGTTTTCGTTCGTATATAAGCATAGTCCCTCTTGGATGACTGATAGGGTTCAAGAGTATTGTTAGAGCTGCGATTGGGATTGGACTTCACATCGATAAAACCGCAGTTCAGTCCGGAAATGTACAGTAGACAGCAAGATATTCATATTCTAAGCGGGTAAATAACCTCCCACACCCAACTTTATCCGCGGGGCTAAACTGGCACTGAGGTCTCCACGCGGAACAACAACAGCCCATGTATTTTCTCCGAGAGTCGGCAGGAAACTTTCCCCATGGGAGGCTTGACAGTTCCGACGAGACTGAAGTCAATACCGAGCAATTTGGAAAGCCCGGCGAAGCAGTCAGCATTCACTCTGAGATTTTATGTTTGGAAAATATCGAATCATGACTAACCAGGCATACATTCTTTCTACACGAGGAGGTCTATCAACTGCCTTTTTCACGCTGCAATGTGTCGGAAGAAATGTTGGTCAGGCTCGCCCTTCTCTTGTCGGCTTACCACTGTATCCTAGCAGTAACGGGTTGTAATTGAGGGCAAAATGAAGATGAGGCAACCTATGCACAACACGGGAATTGAAACAGGCAATTGGAAGCGCCGGTTGAGGATAACACTGCTTTGTTGACTGTGGATCGCAATATGCCGTGGTTGCCGTCATCGGCCTGAAGGAATATATGCCTCATGGTCTGGCGGCGAACCAGAGCAAAAAGCAGTATACTAGACGATGGACTAGCCGAAAGGAACATTAACAATGTTGTGTGGGAGTGAAGAGAGCATTTCTCATCGTTCAAAGTGTCCAGCCGGCAGAATCTCGGCTTTGCAATGTGGGGGTAGTGAGGTCATTTATGACTTAGCGGTTCAGGGCTATTTCGATGGTCCTTTGTCTATCGCATCCTGTCGTCCTTTAAGCCTTTCGGTTGTGGGGAAGACTCTCGGTACGAGGCCGAACCCCGGCTTTCCAGTCGGAGCCTCTTCGGCACCACGCGAGCCGGGGAAAGCAAACCTTGATGTGGGGATAAAATATTGAATTACGGCATCACCCCAGAGGTTGACCAAGAAAAATATATATATATGGAGGAATTCCTGATGGAAGAGAATCTATTGGCTTGGGCCCTTCTTCTGAGACAAACAAATTGTACACCATGAAGACGGTGGATGCTACCCTCCTCACAGGGCTGCTGCTAGCCTCCTCAGCGAGTGCCAGCACTTGCCAGGCCCCTAGTTCGTATACTGGTACACCTTTCAGCTATGTGCAGCCCCTCAACACCACCATTCTCAGCCCTTACGGCCACTCACCCGCCGTCTACCCTTCGCGTAAGTGCATACTTGACCGAATTTGGCCCTTTCTATTCAGCCGATGCTGATCCCCACTAGCAAAGACGACAGGTAATGGCGGCTGGGAGAAGGCAATGGTTAAAGCCAAGGACTTTGTCTCCCAGCTAACAGTAGACGAGAAAGCCTGGATGGCAACCGGGCAGCCTGGTCCCTGTGTGGGCAACGTCCTTCCCATTCCCCGCCTGAACTTTAGTGGACTCTGTCTGCAGAACGGTCCACAGTGTGTTCAGCAGGGTGACTACTCGAGTGTCTTCGTTAGCGGCGTGTCTGCAGCTGCTAGTTGGGACCGTAACCTGCTCTACGATCGAGCCTACGCCCTGGCCAAGGAACACAAGGCCAAGGGCTCTCACGTTCTTTTGGGCCCTGTTGGCGGTCCCCTTGGTCGCAGCGCCTATGGCGGACGTGCGTGGGAAGGCTTTGCCGCCGATCCGTATTTGACCGGAGTTTGCATGGAAGAATCCATCGTGGGAATGCAGGACGCCGGTGTCCAGGCAAACGCAAAGCACTTCGTCGCCTACGAACAGGAGATACAGCGGAACCCTACCTATGCCCCCGACGCCAACGAAACAACCTACATCCAGGACTCGGTCTCTTCAAATCTGGATGACCGCACAATGCACGAGATCTATATGTGGCCGTTTGCCAATGCCGCTCGGGCACGTGCAGCCAGTTTCATGTGCTCGTACAACCGGGTTAACGGCTCGCACAGTTGCCAAAACTCGTATGTGCTGAACCATCTTCTCAAGAATGAGTTGGGATTCCAGGGCTATGTCATGTCCGACTGGGGTGCCACCCACGGCGGAGTTGCATCAGTCGAGAGCGGAATGGACATGACCATGCCCGGTGGGTTCACGTTGTACGGAGAGCTCTGGACTGAGGGTTCTTACTATGGCAAGAACTTGACGGAAGCAGTGAACAATGGTACTGTGAGCGTGGATCGACTGGATGACATGATCGTTCGTATCATGACCCCGTACTACTGGCTCAACCAGGACAAGAACTACCCCAGTGTCGACGCTTCCGTGGGCCCGCTGAATGTCGACTCCCCCCCGGATACCTGGCTGTACGACTGGAAGTTCACTGGCACGAGCAACCGCGATGTGCGCAGTAACCACAGCAGCCTGATTCGTGAGCATGGTGCTGCTTCGACCGTGCTACTGAAGAACGAGAGAAACGCCTTGCCCTTGCGCAAGAACCTGCGCAATGTTGCCATCTTCGGTAATGACGCTGGCCCCATCACCCAGGCCACGACCGTGCGTGGAAACTACGAGTATGGTGTTCTGGCCAACTCGGGATCCTCTGGTTCCTGCCGGTTCAGCACTTTGTCGACACCACTCAATGCCATCAGCTCTCGGGCCGAGGAGGGTGGCGCAATTGTCCAAGTGTGGATGAACAACACATTGGTCGTCGAAAACGGGGCATCCGCGTTGTTGAACCCTCAGGTTCCTGATGTCTGCTTGGTTTTCGTCAAGTCGTGGGCTGTGGAAGGTGAGGATCGCCAGTTCCTGGAGTTCGACTGGAATGGCAGTGCCGTGGTTGAGTCTGTCGCCAACTACTGCAATAACACAGTGGTGGTTACACACTCAGCCGGAGTCAATGTCATGCCCTTTGCCGACCATCCCAACGTCACTGCTATCCTCGCTGCTCACTATCCCGGAGAGCAGGCCGGCAATTCCATCGCGGATCTGTTGTACGGCGATGTCAACCCGTCAGCCAAGCTGCCCTATGTCGTTGCATACAACGAGTCCGACTACAACGCACCACTGACAACCGGCGTGGCAACCAATGGCACTTATGACTGGCAAAGTTGGTTCGATGAGGAGCTCGAAGTCGGATACCGGTATTTCGATGCCCATAACATTCCCGTCCGCTACGAATTTGGTTTTGGTCTGAGCTACACCACTTTCAACTTGACCAAGCTTGTCGCCAAGGCCAACCATCCCAGCAATCTGACCGCTTTGCCGGCACAGCGCCCAGTTCAACCAGGTGGTAATCCAGCTCTCTGGGACATTGTTATCACTCTGGAGGCCAAGGTTGCCAATACGGGCTCTGTCGACGGCTTCGCTATCCCGCAATTGTATGTCCAGTTTCCTAAAACCACGCCATCAGGCACACCTCCGAGCCAGCTCCGCGGTTTCGACAAGGTTTGGCTGCGCGCTGGGGAGAGCAAGACTGTCAGCTTTGACTTGATGCGCCGGGATGTTAGTTACTGGGATGTCACTGCACAGGACTGGCGCATTCCCACCGGTGGCTTCACCTTTAAGAGTGGCTTTAGTAGCCGCGACTTCAGAGCAAACACGACTGCCACTTTGGTGAGGTAAAAGCTTGCAGAATAGAGATGTGATATGAGTTATTATAGTTACAATGATCATGGTATATATATGAATGTAACTCTTTGATGGGTTATCATGCAACAGCTTAAGAGCTTATTTACTCTTCATGTTTCCCTGTTAGTTATTGGATCAATCGCTGTATCACCATATCCTTTTAACCTCTATATAGGTCCGTCAGCATTCGAGCCATCCTGCTGGACCTGATCATAGTACTCCTCGAATTTATAACCCAACTTCTTTATGAATGCCTTCAAGCCATTTCTCTCGTGTTTTCTTTTCTTTTTTTTTTTTTAAAAAAAAAAAAAAAAAACCTGGAATGCCCCCTTTTTAAAGTTCCAATTATCCAACACTACTATTATCACTGCCTCCATGACTAGGAGCTCACTTCCTCTGCAATCAAAAAGCAGTTGCAATATCTTTCGCCCATCTCAATAATTTCCTGCGGCTTCTAAAACTACTTTCTCTATGATTGGAAGCTTGTTCCCTCTGTGACAAAGAAGAATCTTCATTGCTTCATGCCCGTGGTGCCAAATCGAAGCTATTGCTTTAACAATCTCATTGGTAATTGGAAGATTGCCTTTGAAATTGAGTAAAGATTTCATGATATCCGCGTCACGATGGTCGCTTTCAACGAACTATACTACCGGATCTTCTGTAACCTGTAGTTCCTCGCTGCGCTGTTGCAGAAGTAGAGGCATTATGATCGCTCTGCATCCATCCTCAAGAGACAGAAATTGTCAAATTGTCAGTTGTAAACAGGGATGAGCTGCACTAAGAACTCCGAAGTATAGTTTGCAGCGCGTTTAATAACGCCTCAGAAATGCTGAGGGGAGCAGGGCCTCAAGGTAAGGAAGGTGGGTTGAAAGACGCCGCACAAGACAGTAGCATTCTTGGTGCAGTACTGGATTTTGCCGAGGCATCTTAAGAGGTTTCAAAGCCGTGCGCCACGGGGGCTACAGAACAGAACACCAGACACATAGATTACTACCGGCCATGACGAGGCTCCAAATTAATCGGTAAGAAATGGTTTTACTGTAAATAGAAGCATTTAGAGATAGTGATAGTGGATACCTGTATATCGCCTATGGCGAGGGGTCAGCGTATGAATTATCATCATGATCGTCATCGACTGTACTATCAAATATAAGCATGTATCAATCAATCACCATGACAGCCAAACCAAAGCCATCCTTCCCGAATCTACCCTCAGCACTATTTACACTATCTTCATCAACCATCGATATATCATCATTCTCAACCAAGCCCCACCGTCCACAGGACACCAAAGTAATAAAGCAAGCAGTCATTAACGAAATTAAGCGATTATATACCCAAGTTGGTGAGGTCTTCCTCTAGTTAACCGGCATAGAACCCGATCTCGCACGCAGAATTCTTCTAGACGTAGATAGCAAACCAAGGATTTACAGCAAACGTGTAGACGTTTGCTACGATTCGACTTTGAACTCGTTGTCTTTTTGTTCTGGGGAGTAAGTTAAGAAAGCATATGATATGAATTTTCGCACTTTTGCAGAAGCTAGAGTGGATGATGTGCCCAGAAGGGATGAGAATAGTGTGTTTTTTACTAGGATGTTCAGTATGTTGCTTTCTTTTCTAGTTCTCAGTTATTTTTGTATTTGTACATGGCTAATGACGTTTCTAAGGACATGAGAGGTCCGAACCCCCATACACAATGTCAAAACAAGAACCGGATATGACAATAGTTCGGACTACTTTTTACCAGCCAGCAGTTGTATTTGAGAGCGGTTGGAGCGAGCCTCGCGAGAAGCTATATTCAGAGGCGGAGTCCTGGTTAAAAAGTCACCGAAGGGACTATCAAGAGGGTGGTTTTTATCAAGGTGGGAGAAAGATTTCTCTGCTCAAACCGCGCGAGAGGGAGTGAAAATTCTGGGGATTGGGGCGATAGTCACACTTCAGAAAGAGATATGCTTGGATGTGACAAAGCCTGACAACATTCTTGTTAACCTTGACAATAGACAGTCTTCCCGGTTCCCCCAAATGCATCTGATCAGCAGATTCAGGTGCCTAGGCACATCCTTTTCGAAGGAAGTATACCAGACCTACCCAATCCCGATCAAAACATGACGTTTGAGATCGACACGTTGAGACTTGCCGCTACACAGACCATAAGATTGGCCAGTTGGGCGCCTGCATGAGGAGGCAAATGGCACTGATTCACTTTGATTCGCTCACCATACAAAATCTTTGTACTTCTAATCGATTGCTTCAAGACCGTGTTCAAATGCTCCGTACTCGTACCACCAATAATCTGCATGAACAAAGGAAACCTTGCATGTGGCGATGTAGCCATTTAGATCAGAATGATCGGTCCTGTTCTTGAGGTATGCGAGACCAGCTGAAATGCAAGTCAGGGTTTGCCTGCATAGTGGCGAGAGGCCACGGAGTCGCCGTACAAGTCCTTGTACAGAGTACAGGGGTAGGGTTATATATTGCCTAATATTTGCCAGTACAAAGTGCTCATTTTATTAGCAGCTCATATATTTGTAATCTACTTAGCCATCTTAGTACGTACTCTGTAGTGAGCCAAGTGCTAGAGACCAGATGGAATGAACCCCTGGAATGTATGGTAATGACGGTACCTGGCGGGAACGAACTAAGAATGTTCTATGGCTGCGGATCGCCCATGCCGTCCTCCACTTGTTCTAGTTTCTGGTTTCTGGTACTTGCCAATGATCGAGAATAAAGCCGGTATGGATTAAAAACAAAGATGGAGTACTGTTTTCGCCATCTGAATTATGAGACTGGCTGCACGATACTGCGACTTGCCACCAATGACGTTAGACAAATCGGGTTTAGTGCGTTTCCGGCATTACGGCGGAGGTAATGTCGTATTATATTCCTTTTTGGCTTCGATGGATCTGGGAATATTGTTATCGACATCCCCTGGGAATAGGGGCATCAGAGCATAACCAATACTCCGGTTGCCTGTCATCTGGCGTGTCAAATATATGGCATCACATTTGTTCCCCGAGTACAGCTTATATCCAGCTATTAATATCCCGGGCTGAGACCGGATATGCAGAGACAACATACACGCAGCCAGACATATCTACTGGATCGTTGCCTCCGTCCCCTGCACCCGTTGCATATCCAGACGATGAAACAGTCAGTCGTTCAATAATAATCTCAAATCAATGAAATCCCGACTCTCCTCCGACCAGGACCGACCAGACCAGACCAGCCCAGACCAGGGCCACCGGATCGTCTTGGAGAAAAAGCTCATACCAGAAACAAATAGGCCGCTCGTGACTGTTTCCCGTAGTTTACTGCACGGTACGGAGTAATTGTACGGGAAGTACCTGCTGCGCCTTTTTGCCGGGTCCTGTTGGAATTGGGAAAAATACAAAAAACGAAACTATGTCTGCGCTCCGTCCTTCCGCGGGGACACTAGAACACTAAGGGCGAAGGTCCAGCTTCCAATGTTCCAATCATCAATATTGGTGCTTATTGGGATTATCCACCGTGCAGCGGGCCTTTTGGGGGGCCCCCTATCCTGTCCTATCGGAGGTAATGAGGTGGTGTCGCTGGAGACACTAACGATGCGATGGAAGTTTTCGAGAGGACGGGATGGGAACCGTCATTCAGGAACCGGGATTGAATAGCGTCGAGGGAGAGGTGCGACCCGGATTCCGCAACGTTGATCACGGAGTATGTACGGAGATGGAGGATTTGGTCGGAGGAGGTGCGGTGTTCTTTCTTGTCGTACTTTTGTACAAGGACTGTGTCCACGTACGGTGACATGGAGGCGAGGGAGTGTTCTCATACTACTATGCACTCCGTATGTACGGAGCAGATGGGAGCCCGTACGTTGACGTGTGTTCGATGGAGATCCATAGAGTGCTCTGTATCCGTAGAGTGTACTCCGGAGTACATGGTACCGCGGAGCTTTAGTCTGACAATAAAAGGGGATCCGGTAATCAAATAGTACTCCGTAATATCATTCTAGAAGAGATCCATCTATCTAGATCCTCCGCTGCATAGTTACAGTGTCACCAGCATGGACGTGGACATGGAATGCACTATGGAATTGTTCCTGGTCCTAATAATAACAAAGCAATAATCATGAGAATAGCAACGGAACGTACAATAGCTCTTCCGTACTCTCAAAGAAGACAGGACCTTTGGACAAAAGGCAGAGAAATAATCTCCCCGATAGCGAAGTCGAAGAGGGTCCAGGGGCAATGGAGACGAGGATCGTGCAATTAATAGCAACGTTCAAGCTGCCTGTTCAGGAGCGACCATCATCGAGACTTTAAGAAGAGCTGGAGCCGTTGGAGTGCCTCTTTTTGATTTTGTCTGCTTGTCTTTCTGCTCTCTCTTGGTTGCTATCTTGTTTCTTCATTCTATACGTCTCCCAGAGACTCTCCTACATACCTATCTCTATTTGTCTCTGCTCATCTATTACCCGTCATTCCATTCTTCTTTGATATCCCTGTGTCCGAACCGGAGGATCTGCCTAATACATCTACGGCATCACTCCCACCCCCCTGTAATAAGCCTAATATTGCATCCAATCTTGCTTTTTCTCTAACCCTCTCTTTTCTCCCTCGTCCTCTTGACACTATATATCTGTCAAGGCGGAAAGAAAGCGGTCGGCCGGGTTTTCTGCTGCCGCGTGCATTTTTCCGCATCGGATTCCCTTTCCTTTCTTCCTCTCGCTCTCTCTCTGTTTGTCCTCACCTGTTCTCTTTCTCTTCTCTTTCCTCTTTATTTCTTCTTTTTTATTTCTCTTCTGTCTTTTTACTTCTTGTTTTGCGGGACAGTCGACCTAGTCTCGAGTTGATTAGCGGTGGTTGTTCCCTCCTGGTCTCTCTTCTCCCCTATAATCCTCCCTTCTCCAGACGAAAAGAAAAAAGAAAAGGAAATCCAGACGATTAACGCAGAGGTTCACGACCCGAGACATACTTATTATTGATGACCGAATCCGTTGCATTGTTCTGGCATATTTGAATATTTGGACACTTTCTCTCTTCGTCGGGAGCCCGTTTTTTCCGGTGTCGAATTCCCGCACAATTCGTCACCCCGTGAACAGCGCGCGTTGTCCTCTCTTGACCGTCTACTCTGCTTTTCCGCCGACTCTCCCCCCATTATTCCCTCCCATACGATCTCCCTCGCTGGAGTGGGAATTGATTTTCGACTCTCCTTCGATTACGGTCGCTCCTATGTTTAGGTAGCCTCCGCTTCGAATTCGCTATTGGGATCTGATTTTGACCCCCCATTTCTCCATCCTACTCAACCTACCTACCTCCCGGGATATCGATACAATCCCTCTTGTTACGTGTATTGTGTGTGAAGAATCGCTATATTTCAGCCCATCATGAGTTATCAGCAACCGCAGGATATGTATCACGACAATCCTTCTGCCCGTTCCCCCGGCTCCCAGCGTCACCAACAGACCTTGCACCGTCAACCCTCGCGTCAGTTCGATGCTTACGGTCCTATGCCTGTCAACCTCTACGAAGACCCTATGGCTCGCTACGACACCGCTCGTCTTGAGCGTTTGAACCCGTCGCTGAACAACTCCTACGCCTATGATCTTGGTGGTTCGCAGACTTGGAACCCCAATGGATTTGCCAACCCTCAGGCTCTGGGAGGCATCCGATCTGCCTCGAGCAGTTTGAAGTCTAACACTCGCGGTGGTAGAGCAGGCCTTCCTACAGTACGTCTTGGTATTCCCCATTTTTTTTTTTTTTCAAAAAAAAGAAAGAAAAATTTATTTTATTTTATTCTTTTTATTGTGTTGTGATGGCGGGATAACTGACCTGGCGATTTCTAGACCTGGTTGGATCAGCAACCCGGCATCGCGAGCCCCTTTTCCTCCAGTCTCGGTCCCAGTCCGCTCCAGAGTAGTGCAATGCGCCCAGAAACTACGGCTTCGGAAGTAGATGACGAATTGATTCCCACCGCTATCGTCATCAAGAACATCCCGTTTGCCGTCAAGAAAGAACAGTTGGTGCAATTGATGACCGAGTTGAACCTTCCCCTGCCCTACGCCTTCAACTACCACTTTGACAATGGTGTTTTCCGTGGTCTGGCCTTTGCCAACTTCACCTCTGCCGAAGAAACGGCCACCGTCATCGAAGTTCTCAACCACTTCGAACTCCAGGGCCGGAAATTGCGGGTCGAGTACAAAAAGATGCTGCCGCTCCAGGAGCGTGAACGGATCGAGCGGGAGAAGCGGGAGCGTCGCGGTCAACTCGAAGAGCAGCACCGCCCTCTGCCCAACACCCAGCTGCATACTCAGAGCTCCATGTCTTCCCTCACATCTCATATTCCGGCGACCTCTCCGTCCCCAGTTTCGCAGCGTGGTCAGAAGCTTGGTACCTTCACCCCCGTCCATGCCAAAGATTGCAACTAACCATCTGTCCTTTCTTTTAGAGGTCGATCTCAATGATAGCATGACGCTTTCGTACTATTCCCAACTCCTGCTCTTCAAGGAAGATACCAGTCGTGACAGCGTGCTTTTCCCCGTCAACTTGACCCCGGTTCTTCGTCGCACAGTGCACACGCTTGCTCATAACATGGGTCTAGGCCATGCCTCGCGTGGCTCTGGGGAACAGCGACAGGTCCAGGTTTTCAAGGTCATGCCGGGATCGAATGTGAGCCCACCCTTGTCCTCTATCCCTACTGCCGTCCAGCCCGCCGAAACCGCCCGTCGGGGATTGAACCGCGCAGCAACGATCGACTTCAGCGAATCTCGTAATGACGGACCGCCTCCCTACGGCAGCCTTCGAAGCCAGGCGTCGGGATTCCTGGGTGTGTTGGACTCGCCAGGGAACTTTGGAAACGCACAGAACCTGCGCGCCGCCAAGTCCTTTGCAGACCTGCGCTCCTACACCCCGTCGCCTGTCCCCTCGTCGGCTAGCTTCCCCGCTGCCTTGCAAACAAACGGCGCTCGCCTTCCGCAGTATGACGGCGCCACTAGCGGTGCCTCCAACACTCCGACCCTTACCCCTGCGCCCTCCGGTTCGTCTCTGGGTATGCAGCGGGACGACAGCCTGTTGGTCAACAGCTTGAGCAGCTTGTCCCTGGGTACTGGAATTGGTGCGGCCAATTCTAGCCCTAGACGTTTGAGGGGTATGTTCTCTTGGGAGCAGCCAGAGTCCCAGCCTTCCAGCGCTGGCGCCATTGGTAGCAATCGGTCGATCGGACTTGGATTTGACAGTCAGTCGCAGGAGCGCATGCCCATCCGGCAGCCTAGAGGCCCCACCCCTGAAAAGGGTCCCGGTTTTGGACGTCAGAACGGTCATCAGTCCCGGGCCAGCGACGAGTTGCGGACCAACTCCGGAGTGGAAATCATTGTCGAATAAACCGAAAGGAAAAAAGCAACGCACGCACGCACGCCCTATACGTTTTTGTTTTCTCTGTTTTTAATCGATTGTTTTCGACGTTCGAACCGATTAACGGGACTTGTCAGAATTGCTTCTTTTTTTCTTTTCGCCGCAAAACGACCCATTTGACGCTTTATATCATGAGGCCTGATCCTGTTTTGCGATTACTGGCTTACGATTCGATGAAGGGATGACGAGATGACAATCAAGAGAGCCGACCAAAAAGAAAGACCTTATTACTATTTATTTGTCCTCTGATCTAGCCAAGTTTTAGACGTGAATCTTTTCTTTTCTTTTCATATCCCTGGGGCAGCCCAGCAGACACGCTGTTTGGATTGACTCGTTTTTTTTCCCCTTCTCTTTCATTGCGCAACCAAAACATCCCAGAAAACCAAAAAATCTTCTAATTCAACAATCGCAGAAACGCTCTTGCACTTTGTTTTTCTTCTGAGACGCAGGCGCCTTTGCATGCTGAAACGTCCCATTTACTCTCGATTACATGGGGAATCAACTACTGCTGCAAGGATACACGACAAAAATAAGAAACGGTTGTCCCCTGATGTGCTTGTGACAATGGCCGAGATGACATACAGCATTTATTTTTTGCATATTTATCTTTCGTCTATTTTATCTTCTTTTCTTTCTCTATGTATGGGGCCGATTTGCATTTCTTCATTTTGCTTTCTTGTTTTGTGTCTGCCTGTGTGTGTCCATTTACAAACCTGTACTCTTAATTGCCTCATGGATTTCCCGGGTCTTCTGCAGGATGTTCTTATTCCTGCAGATGATCGTCTGGGTGGATGTATCCAATGTCTTTCCATTTCGTGATTACTGGTCCAATGCAATAATAATGACTCTTCAATATGTCTCTGTAACGTTTGCTATAAAAGTACAAATAGGCCTGTGGCAATCAATGACCATCCTATCCTTGTTTCCCTTTCATCTTCCTTTGCTTTCTTCGATTCTGTTCCAAGCTGTATTTCGACAGCCGTCTGTTCAGAAGAAGTCAAGTATTATTCATGTTTAGAATTAAATCCGAGTTAACAATAAGCACGCAAACATTCTTATTCGATCATTGTCCTCAACGGATTCGCTGCGCAAACGACATGTCTTTGGTTTAGGGCATGTGGTCCCTTCGCCTCAATCCACGAGTATTCTGTATAACGCCGAAACTGCACAAACACTGAGCACTCATTCATAGCAAGAGAATACGCACTGTGCGTTGTCTTCATATTCTCCTCGTTTCTTTCTCAAAAACGCCTACCATTACTCACAATAAATTAGTCAGCAACCCATGCACAGTGGAAGAGGTTCCGACATTGCTCAGACCAAGTATAGTACTTGAACTGACACAGTGGATGAGGGGTGGCCAGTAATTATACCAGGTGCCACAGAGGAGGCCATGTCAGCCCATGTCTGAAAGTTAACTGGCTTTTCAAACATTTGGCAACGCAGCAGAACATGTTAGTAGGCGGGCCCAGCAAGTTTTGCTTATGGCACGAAGTATTTCGTCTCCATCAGTTTTTTTTTTTTTTTTTTCTGACTTTGAAAACGACGGATGGTTCTCTTGAGACTTTTCGATGTCATCGGGGAGGCTTCGGAGCGCGAGATTCATAGCGATGCGTGAATTGTAGGGTGAACAGTGGAGAAAAATCGATACTATACACAGCGTACTGTTGGAGTGGCTGTTAATATAATACCCTGAAAGAACAAGGTTATGTAAGTATCTGGCTCTTCTGGCATTGTTGATTGCTGTACGGAATTTGCAGTTATTACTGATTAGGAAGCTTTTTAAAGCGTTAGCCAAAGTTCTAAACATGGTGTTCAGCTTAGGGACGCATAGCGAGGATATCGTCATTCTGCCCGTGTTTTTATCGGAGTTATCTTGGATGAACACAACGTGCTCATTAAAACAATGCAGGATTGCTAGATGGGAATGTCCCCATCTTGAAATGTCTCATCTTCCGGGCTGTCTACTATCACGGGTTCCGTGACAGAGTCGTCGGTGAAGTCAGGATGCTTGCCGTATCCCCAAATGTCTCCATTTTGCTCTTCTCTCCGGCAGCAATATCGTAAGGGTAGGGATTCACGCTGTCCATTATTGGAAAGCTCATGGGACTTGTACTAGCTTCTATTGTAGAAGGGGGAGAGCACGTCTGGGCTGTTGGTATATCGGAGAAAGGAATCACAAATGGTCTACGTCCATATCAATGATAAGATTGAGACAAACCATCCATTATACTCATGCAAAATGATAGCGTAGAATGCGCAGGAGTAAATGTGCAGTCCAATCTGATGCGTTGCCGACAGGACAGAAAGTCATATACCTTTAGGTAGTAGAGAAATAATCAGGCTATGAACTCCCTATTCGACGCCATCGAGGCTTTGATCGGTACTGTATAACACCGAAGGGACCACCACAGTCTGACCAATTGATTCAGCTACTTGTGCAATGGTACTTGCATAATGCCTTTTGCTTTTTGTTCATTCCGGCCAGATTTCGTCCTTTTGCCTGATGAAGAAGCGTGAGCCAGAAACCCAAGATATTTCTGGATAAGTTGAGTTCTTCACCTCAAATGTGACCACTAGGAATGAAGTATCAGAGCTTACAAGGTGTTTGTTGAGAGTGTTGGAATAAATTACCGTGTAAGTGAGGAGAACAGCGCCATTGGAAGGCAAGGTTTGCATTCACCAATATTGCTGATAGCCCTGTATGTTCACTCTACAGCTCCTTCGCCTTCTATAAGACAAGCCTGATTTAGCAGCTTGTAGTTGTTCGATAAAGTCATTACGGCCAGTGAAAAGGTGCATGATAATGGAGAGATGGGTAGCTATGCACTAACCCTATAATTAAGCGTATATAATTGCGGCATAAAAAAGGATAAGCAACTTGTTTCATTCACACCTAAAACATCAAGCAAGACAAAAAGAGCACAAAGATCTAGCCATGGCAGCTCTGATCTTCCTTCTCAGACTGATAGTTATTCCTCCACCGCATACAACAGCCGTAGTTATCCGTATAGTGTGTCTTCATGTCAGGGAACAATTCCTGGACCTGCCCATCGCAGCTTCTCCGTGTTTGTATATAGCATCCACAATTTCGCGCGCAGCAGTCAAACCTATTCTCGCAAGCCATCTGATCCCGTTCCCATTCTGCATCCGACGATCTCTGTGAGACTTCGAGGGCCCACAAACCCGAAATCCACCGTGCATCTATTTCGAGGTTTTTCTGCGCGATTTCATCGAAAGCTGCTCTGACCTCTTGAAGCCTTTTGTTATCTTCTTTCACCAAGTCCTCGTCATTTTGCTCAGGGTACCCCCGGCCTGTGTTTTTCTTGTCTCCATTATCGACTTGTTTTCCAGAAGCCAGAGTTCTCTCTGCACAGTGACATGACTTTGAATCGGTGAAGGTTCGCATCCCGAGACTTGATGAGTTCCATTTTTCGTTTCTTTTCCGCTGGGAATGAATTATCTGTGGAGAGTCCATACTACCGGCAATCGGTAAGTAGAATTTTGTCGGTATAGATAAAGCTCCGTTGGGACGAGAATTGTCTGCCATGTTTGCTTTTGGAAAACTGCACAGGTCACTCCCAGGATCACGACACAAAGTGTGCCGACGGTTGTTGAAACGACGTTCATATTGTTAGCTAGTTCAGACTAGACGTGTGAATGGGGTATAAAGGAAGAAGATTAGAGGGTTTTGACTTTTTTATTCTGCCTTTGCCCGACCTATCAGGCATCTCACGGCCGTCGTAGATCTGCTGTGAGCCTCAGATCAATACCACTACAACTGCCCCAGGCCAGAAGAAAAGTACTGCATCTATCTATTTACAACCGCGTGTGCACGGTGTTGATGGCGCCTGTGACAATCATTTTGATATTGACATATTCATCCAGACCGTACTTGCTACCCTCTCGACCCATACCGGAATGCTTGACTCCTCCAAACCTGTGCACAACACGTCAGTTTACCAGAATATGATAGCGGGATGATAGACTCACGGAGCTGCAGCATCTGAAATCACACCCGTGTTAAGCGCAACCATTCCGAACTGCAGCCTCTCGGTGACACGATGCGATCGAGACAAATCAGTTGTCATAACATAGGATGCGAGACCGACGTCGCAGTTGTTGGCCTTGCTGATAACTTCATCTTCGGTTGAAAATCTGTATAATGCTGCAATCGGGCCAAAAGTTTCCTCGGTGCTTATTCTCATGGAGTCGTCGACATCGGCCAAAATGGTCAGTTCGTGAAAGTTTTTCCCAAGTGTCGACAGCTGGCTTCCGCCAAGGAGGACTTTCGCATTCTTGCTGATAGCATCTTGAATGTGCTCCTTGACTTTGTTCACCCCATTTGTCATGGGTCCATGCGTGACGCTATCCTCGGCGCCATTACCTACATGGAACTTTTTGACCTCCTCAACTAGCCTGCGGCAGAAACGATTATAGATGCCTTCCTGTACATAGATCCGATTTGCGCAAACACACGTCTGGCCAGTTACCTTGAACTTGCTGGCAAGGGCACTGGAAACTGCGGTCTCTAGATCTGCATCATCGAACACGATAAACGGAGCATTACCTCCAAGCTCAAGGCTCAGTTTCTTCAATGTGCTGCTGGACTGCTGCATTAGGAGTTTGCCAACTCTTGTAGACCCAGTGAAGGATATTTTCTTGACGGTGTCTGACTGGCAGAGAGCCAGACCAAGCTGCGGCGTGTTATCCAGTGCTGTCACAACATTGAGAACACCCTTTGGTATACCCGCACGTTCTCCAAGCACAGCCATAGCATTCAAAGAAAACGGTGTAAGTCCATCTGACTTGAGAACCACTGTACAACCCACCGCCAACGCAGCCGCCACTTTCCTCGCACCCATTGCGATGGGAAAGTTCCACGGCGTAATCAACCCACACACACCAACAGGCTCCTTGATAACATGCGTCCGGCTAGTCGAATTGCTATGCGGAATAACATCTCCGTAAACCCGGGGAGCCTCTTCTGCAAACCACTCGAAAAAGCTCGCTGAGAAAAGAACTTCGCCTTCTGCGTCTGCTTTGGCTTTTCCGTTCTCGGCTGTTATAATCCGGCCCAGGTCGCCTTTATTTTCTACTAGGAGATCGAAGAGTTTGCGGAGGATTCGCCCGCGTTGGCGCCCTGAGAGTGCTCGCCAGGTTGGGAATGCGCTGGATGCGGCGCGGACTGCGTGGTTGAGATCGTCAATAGTTGATTCGGGGCATGTTCCGATGAGGGTCTCTGTGGCCGGGTTTGTGACGTCGAAGGTTGAGATTGATGATGTCCATTGACCGTCGATGTAGGATTTCTCGACGAAGAGACTCGGGTCTTGCAAGGTGGATGCAAAGGATGGCGCCATGTTTGAACTACAACAAGTGAAACAATTATCTACAGAGCAGACTGGTTATCGAAGAAGAGCTTTATATATTAATACATTGACAAATTCCAGATGCCCCTACATTCTCGGGATTCCAAGAAGAAAGTCACTCCGAGACTTTCCCGATTCCATGATACCCGTTCTTGAGAACCAAGGTTGGGCATTGATTACCAATAACAACTCCCGAATTGAGCTTCCCCGCAAAATAAAGGACTGGAATGACATCGATCTTACTCTCCAATTTGAAAAGAACCATGCTTATTGCCGGCCGGTGGGATGCTAGATCGCGCGGGGTTGTCTGCATTCAGAGTAATGCGGGGTAAGCTGCAGTCGCTGAGTACTATGATATGTACATGCCAATCGGTACTACAATTAAAGATGTTGAAACTAATGAAGCCGATGAATAAAGACGCCTGCAAGAGGAGAAGTGTAGATGAGATACAGTCTCCGCAATATCATCCCGGATCCGGCTCAGCCCTAGCGATGCCGATTATGAGGCAGTGCATTCTCACCCGATATGAGTCCCGAAAGTCTCAGGAATGTACGTGACCAAGATGTATGCGTTCCGACACCGAGCAGCCTCTACAGTAAGGATTGGGGTCCCCGATGTCCTTCAGCGGACCGATGAATGACACGGATCGGATTACCCAAAGACTCGCTTTGATCGGTTCTGATCATGGCTCTCGAGAGCGTGCAAGTTAAGTCCGATGGAGCATACTCGGCTGAGCTTCATAAAGGTCTCAAGCCACAGGAAATCAAGGATATGAACAGTATCGCCATTGCGCTTCCAAAATGAGAACTAAGCAATATATGTATTCAGTCTGATTATTTACACTTGGCACAGATATGCCTTCTGTAACCTTGACAAAAACTTCATTTGCTCCATCAAAGATAATTGATCCAACTTATCCGTTGCTTTCTCTATCTGTACTAACTCTCCGTACTTATGTTTATCGCCCTGATAAGCAATGCGCCGTTTTCCCCTTTTTTGTTTATCGGATGCGAGTCTCCACAAGGCCCTGATACTAGTGTTATGTGCGGGGTATGCAGATGACGTTCCGGGATGCCAATGTTCTTACTCTGGATAAGTATTCTGTATCGGCGCAACAGACCAATCCACAGATGCAGGGGCTATAACCAACGGCTCATCTAAATATGCCAGCAAGCTTCAAAGTAAATCCTCGCAAGCTAAGAAGGACGCAAAATGCGTAAAGTTACTCCAAATCCCATGGACCGGACTGGAATTGATAACATGTCACAGATGCGTTCCCTGCCGGCAGAGTAAAATCAAGTGTTCTGGCGAGAAGCCATGTACCAACTGTCGACGACGAGTCATGAGGTGCCGGTTCGTGGAAACAGGGGGCAAGGTTATGGTAACAGAGAGGTTTGCCAGTTGCGAGCGCCGTCGACCGTTGATGCAGAGCTAACAAGAAGCTAGATATTTCCAGGAACTGCAGAACCAGGCTAGAATTCAACAGCAGCAGCATACATTTGCAGTCAGGTCTCCATCTGGGAGTACCTGCCCGGAGGATGTATGTCCTCCGGCAGAATTACCACAGGCTCAGCCGATCGATCATGCGAGGAGTATCTGGACAAGTCCTTTTAGCCTTCCTTCGAGGATCCTCAAGGATGCTCGCGACAGCAAGCGCAATTGGAGTGAGTCAATGATGATGCTTTTATAGTTCGAATTTCATAGCTAACATGTGATATAGTTTGGCTTGCTCCCTCTTCTCTATGGTCGCTCACTGCACGACTCAAGGTCATGATAACAGAGAAGCTTAGTCTCGAATCTCTTAACAACAGCCCCGGCCTTCTAGAAGGCGACGTATACGCTTTGCAATGGCAAGATGCTGCTTCGAATGATGCTCCAGATATTAGTGGTCTACCATCAATCGACCAGGCTCTCTATCTTTTCAGCACAGTAAAGTTCCATCTCGGGCAAATCTACAGATTCTTCGACGATGAAGAGGCATTTGTGAGCCATGTACGGGAATTTTATCAGGGTGATGCAGTGGCAAAAACAAGCGAGTGTCGCTTATGGTTTGTGCAATTTCTACTCGTTTTGGCATTTGGAAACGCGTTTTTGTCACGATCAAGAGGTATCAATGATCCTCCTGGCTCAAAGTTCTTCGTGCGTGCGACATCCCTGATGCCGGACCTTGCATCGCTGTGGGAGGATAGCCTGCTGGCCATTGAGGTTCTGGCTATGATGGGACTATATCGGTATTCGATTGATTACAGGGAGTCTGCGCATGTTTATGTAAGAAATACGCACTTGTACAGCTCCTTGGCTAATGACTCTGTCCAGGTTGGTCAAGCAATACGCATAGCGCAACTGGGAGGATTACACACCCAGCTACCCGAGGAAGAACTTGGGCCAAGAACCTTGACAAGATGCCGAAATCTTTGGTGGACTTTATACATTATGGACCGGCATTTTTCGTCCTCTGTTGGAATCCCAATGACGACGCACGATTGTGATATAACCACTCTAGTTGACCCATCACAGCAAGATACTACTCTCAGTCTTCAAGTCAAGCTGTCACGAATGCTCTCGACGATTCTGGCGAGTAAGTGGACCGTTTTTTATTTTTTTATTGTGACCTATCTGACTTTCAACTATTCAGCAATTTACAAAACGGAAACAATGCAGCTGGGGATATTCCTGGAACAGACACGGTCTATCCTGCATACAATGGCTGGTCACGCCCAAGAAATTGAGAAGATCATTCATCTCAAGTTCCAAAACTCAGTGGACACCATGCCTAGAGGTACGCGTCATATAACTTTGTCATATCACCAGGTTCGTAAATAATTCTTGTAGCAATGTCACTTTCGATTATGCTAACGATATACTCGACTCAGTGTGTCATCGTCGCCACGCGTCCCCTTCTCCTATCAATCCTAAAGGAACGACTCGAAAAATTAGACCACGGGGAAGAAGATTGGCAGAGTTTCCTGGCTCCTACCAAGGCGCTGATTAACACCGGGATAAAGTCAGCAGTCAAAACGCTTCAGATACTCTCTGACGAAGATAGCCTTCTTGGTGCGTCAATTATTCATTTTTCTCTCTTCATAATACTTATCAAGCTAACCCATCTAGAGGTATTCCTACCATTTGAGCTAGAGTTCACATATGGCGCTGCTATATACCTGACAATGACAAGAACGCTCTTCCCACGTGTTGCTGACAGCGAGGCCGGTAGCCAGAATGCACACTCGATTCTGGATGAGATGGTCTGCAAAGGGAACAAGTTGGCTGAAGTCCGGAAGACGGAGTTAGCCCAAATCGAATGTCTATTTCAGCAGCTCGCTGCACGAATCGAGCAGCAAGGTCTTCAAACTTTGACGCTGTCCAGTCCTGAACAGAGTATCGTGAGCGCCAGCACTGGCTATGACAACAATATTAATGACGATCAAGGACGGGAAGATCTAGCAATTGCAACTGCAACTGATCCCCAGACAGCAGCACATTGTATGCCCGGGGATTCTCAATCACCATCGGGCCTGCTTCCGCAGGATACGAGTGATCTCGAGCTTCTCGAGAGTATTGGGATATCGTCTTATGAGTTTCTTTCGATTGTGGACGGTATTGATGATAATTTCGGGATTCTAGATCCAGGACAGAGTTGGGAAGGATGATTCTATCTTTCAATATAGCCCAGTAGCTTATTCCTTAAGGGCTCGATTATACAAAGCCCAGTACATATATAAGGCGCTAATTCAGAATGTCACCAAAAGATAACAATATGAGCTCCTTTCCGGTCTCTCAATCTCCTCGACTGCTGTTACCATTCCCACTCCAACGACCAGATTTTCGTCACGCACGATTACACGATCAAGGGGTGCATAGTGAGAGAATTGTCTACGACCATCGACCCGGAGGGAAGAATTTTGACCAAGGCAATCCTCAATCCACTTACCAGTACGGCGATCCAGCTTCTTCAGGAGTTGAAATTCAGTCAACATCGGCCACGTGGCAGTCCACAGTATATTCGAAGCCATTGTTTATCGTATAGCCGCTAACTATCCTGAATGCGCGCCGTGAATGGATCGCAGTTACTTGCGGAGTCGGGTCACTGGCAACATCACCAATGTTGACTGGCCCTGCATCGCCGATGTTGAAGCCAATAATATCCCCTGCATCTGCGTTGTCAAGGGCTAGTGTTCTTTCCAGTGATGTACTCGTGCGGATGGAATCGGCCGGCAACTTGAGGTTGAGAGTATATGACTTAATAATTTCGGCAAGCTTTATCCAGCTGGGTACTTCTCTAGCTACAAGCAGAGTAGTGTTGGAGGGGAATAAGGGAAGCAAGGACTGTTCGCCTACTGTGCAGCCCAGTACATTCATGTTTACCAGTGAGAGATAGCGAAACTGGCATATGAGACGATTGGTGACGCTTTCATCCGTATCTTTGTCTTCTTTTTTCCTCTCACCAAACATTTGGCTGCTAGTCACAAAAGAGTATCCTTTTTTACTCGCGAGGTTAGAGGCGGAACAGTATCAAGTATTTAGTATATTGAGATTCTTAAATTGCTTGATCAGCCTGTTCACTTGACTCATGTCGGTCTCATCAAATCGACTGAGAAGAAAGCCCGCACGCAGGCTGGTATCATTGCTGCCCGTTAAATCTGGGTTTTGCATGCCTTGGAGAATTGCTTGTGCCAGGATCCAGTATTCCGGGGCGTGCTGCATGAATCCTGTGCGTTTCCATCTTTCGCTGGAGTATAGCCCAGTCGCTTCAGGATCATGTTCGAGAGCGTTGTATCCATCCCAAAATAATTTCCAGTTTCTGAGACCTTGTCGGAGTGGCTGAACAGCCACTTCGGGGACAAGGGTGTTTCTTGAGTAAAATAGAACGGAATGGAATGCTTCACTATATAGTTAGCCGACCGAGTTCACATCTTCTCCGTTGATCTTTGAAGAAAGGAGAACTGATGATGGCATGCTAGTTGCAGCTTACAACATACCGCTTATGACTATAAACAGGTTCAGCTTTCCCAATCGAGAGAAATACTCTTTGTTATCAGTGCCCAACTCATTTTGACACATTTTTGTCATCACAGATGCCACTGAAAATTTCGTTGAGCTAGGCATGCTGATATACGATTCGGTTAAATGCAAGAGGCACTCGTCGGCAGACTGCGCCTGGAAAGAGCGTTCGGAACACACAGGAGCCATAGATAGCTCGGCTATTGACAACTTTGGTGGCGTGTTATTGAAAATAACAAAAGCTGTATCAAGTAAGAAAATGAATGAAAAGGTTCTGCGCATGTCATTAGAATTCTAAGCAGATAATTGACACGAAAGCACGAAAATCATACCTAACCAACTCCTCTTCCAAGATAAAACGATGCCAGTCCATGTCCCGTAATCGGATCTCATGATGGTTTCCGGATGCAAATCCAATGTTTCTCGCAACCTGAAGCAGCAGAATAAATTAGCCTTTTTTGACATACAGCAAAGGGACCAAGCTGGGTGTACCGCTATAACCATGCTATACCTATAGCATCTAATTCTCTGTTTGCTATTATTATCACCCTCCCAGTTTTGTAGAAGACAAACCAAATACGCGGCCTGGAGCGCCTGGAGAACCTTGCGTTTTGGCGGGTGGTTCTCGTCCTTGGTTGTTATTGAGTGTTGGAAATGCTCTTCCGCAAAGGTCATTTCTTCTGCACTGCTGAACCAGATTTTCGCATTCCTTTTAACGGATTCGTCGGGAGAAAGGCTCGCACCGATCAGCAACATGGGCACGAGCAACGTGTGGGGAGCGTTGTGGATATCAAATGTGGGTTTGTGGATTATCGGGCAGTTTGGGTACCAGAATGACCAGAAAAAAAGTAGGTATTTCTTGATATTTGGGGGGCTGAAAAAATGCATGCACTCTTGTTCAATAAGTGTTGACCAGTCAAAAGTGATTGGACTGCCTGGATTTCGATGCTGCGTGGCAACCTTTAGCCCAGCCACGATATTGTTTGTAACACCGACAAGAGAGTCCAAAAGCCAATCTTCAGAATTAAAGTACGTCCCCTTGGGCACATCTGAAAGGATGGACGAAGGGCCTCGTGCCTGCTGGGGATTCCAGATGACTTCTGTGGGTACTGTGAGGTCTGTCAATTGCACAATGTCCTGAGATGAAGAATTCAAGTGAGACAATTGATCCAATCTAACGCTATTTTTATCCGGATTCTGATCAGATGAATCCTCCTGTATACTCCGGGCCAGATACTTCATTTCTGTGACATTTCCATGTTCAAACGAGTCCGCGAACCCTGTGGCGCTGGTAAAATGGTCCAGGAAATATAATCTTGTAACGATGTCGCTGGGATATGCGGACTGGACTTCTGAAAACGCATTACATACGTTCGACGGGAGATTGAGCGCATATTCACTCTCGAGGATTGACGGTAGCGGCTCCTCGGCCCAAGAATCAAGGATGCTTGGATTCCAAGAGTCTGTTTCCCCGGCGGAAGTCATATTCAAGTTCCAAATTTCCTGGGGTGGAAAACATGGTGGATCGATCTTAAACTCCGTGGTTTCTCCAGGGGCGGACAGTGCGAAGCTAGGGAATATGGGAGATGGAGCCTGCACCAGAACACCCGACTCTGCGGCGGGGTGAGAATCCCCATAGGAGCATTCGTGATTTCTGGCGCGACATGCTTCGCAAGGAGAGCCTAAACTGCATGCCTTCTTGAGTCTAGAACATCGATCACAGGCTCGCCTTCTACTGGGTCTGGGGGCATGAGAGTATCGAGGAATCTCAGCACCTATATCGAGTCGCAACTTGCAAGTCCTCCAGTGCCTCTGGAGAACATCTCTGGGGATGATAAGCAAACTGGACCCTTTGAGAAAAGGCCGGTGGGTGGCATTGACAAACCTTCGTTTGAATGACTGGCTACAGAATGTACAGTTATGGGGGCGATCACCTCCATCTGCAACATTAAATCAGCTCCCCACACAGGAATGGTTTTCATTGCTAGTCCATAGACATACGAGACATTAGGTGGCGTTGAAGATGCTCATGGCGTCGGAACGGCGCAAAACAAAATGTACAACGTAAAATCGGTGTACTAGACATGGGCGGTCTGATTAAAGGTGGTGATGGATACAGTGATGTATGATTTACTACGTGACAGGCAAAGTTCAAAATGTAGACCTGAGGAATCTTGAGAGAAAGTAAAAAGTACAGAGTATTAGTCAAATTGACCAACAGGCAGTGGGCTTAAGTAAGCTGGGAGACGCGTGGAAGAATAGAGTGTCTATCTAATATGTAGCCACGATGGTTTTTGGCGACATACCATACTACGCATTCCTATCCAGGCTTGACAAGACAAAGATTTCTAATAGAGTAGGAAGGTATAATTTAGACATTGTGAGGGAAGACATGTAGGTATTTCCTATGTATGCAGCGCTTCAACCCGAGTACAAACGTTAAGTATCTATATAAACGACATATTTGCTGATATCCTATAAGGTTGGGAAATTAGTTAGCTTCGCATAATTATTAACATAGTAACAAGACACTTGACCTTTTTTGAACAGTTTAGCACCGTGACACCTGTGAGCCTGTCGAAACTAATCACTTCAACGTCTGGGATCACAGCTCCCCGGCTGACAAAATCAATGGCCTCTTGGATATCTCCCTGGGTTCCTACCATGGATCCAATCACTCAACTTCCCTGGTGTATTAGAAATAGTGGGTGGAAGGTGACCTTTCCATTAGGTGATGGAATGTCAACGCATACAAGGGCCCCGAATGGGGCAAGCATGCGAAATGCATCCTCATAGGCAGTCACCTTCCTTACTGTCACCAGTACGGCACTAACACCTTGGTCATGAGTGAATCGTGCTACTGCTACCGGGGTGTTCCTTTCATGAAGGACATCCACATAGAAACCTAACCCATAAGTCTTACAGAAACGACCTTTTTTTGTCACCAGCATCGATGGTAATCTTCCGGTACCCCATTGAGCGGGCGTACTGCAATCCCAGGCCACAAACCGCTCCACCAGCGCCGGAAACTGCCATCCACTGCCCCGGCGTCGCTCCGCAGATTTTGAGTCTTGTATGCAGTCGCTCCCGCACACATGATTCGGGCTAGATGTTCATCCGGCGACCCCTCTGGCACTGGGATCAAGTACCTAGAAGATACAACAGTGTACTGCGCAAACGTGCCATCGATTTTTCTCCCAGAGCGGAACTGCTTCAGCCATCCCCCCTTTTCCTTCAGACACATGGCATAGTGGCCAAACATCGCGAACTCATGAGACGCCAGTTTCTTGGCCAATGGCTCAGCTGTCAGAGCAGAACTGACCTGAGCGACTCGGCCTATTCTCTCATGGCCGAGAATGCGGCGTGTAGGCCTAGGTGCTCCTGATGCGAGTAGGAATCGATTCCGCAGACCCCTATGGTGGATAATCTGACCAGAACATCTGAGGCCCCAGATCTGATAATGGAAGCTCCACGAATTCATATCGAGACAGACTGAGCCTGCAGTGGTGTCAACGGGATATATCACGTACTGCCAGCACGACGGCTTTGAAATGTGTTAGTGGCATGGTGTTAAGTGGTGAGGTCAGCACGAGTTGCACTGCGAGGATGGATGTCATTTGATATCTAATTTAGAACAGTTACCTGGCTTCAATTAACGAGCTTTATATATCAGTTTAACATGGTTTGCATAGTATCTGGGATTGGTTATCTTCAAGTGAGCGATAGAAAGACTAGGAAGTCCGACGGAGTGAACGATACTTCAGAGTACAAGACTTCAATCGTAGATGGTTGCGTTTAAAGTTAACGTTTATTAATGTAATCCACAAGCCGCGCACCTCCCGCGATTTCTACCAATCTCGATTCAACCAAGCAATCTAAACCAGCACGCCACCGAGAAACATACCAAAAGCAAGACATTAGCTCTGTACGCCAGACAGCGCGTGTTTACATAGTCCCTGAATTATCTTTACAAGACCGGCTTCATGGAAGCACTAATATCGTCGAGAAACGTGCCAATAGTCATAAAATGACACCAGATGAAGAAGAATCGCTGGCCAATATAGCGATCTGCCGACAGTCGGATATCGCACCACCCCCACCTCCACTTTTAAACCGCTGTGAGGAAGTTCCGATGCGGGGTTGCAGAAGTTAGATTGGCATCATCCAGGGCGAAAAGGGGGAAATGTAGCAAGCTTGTAGGATTAGTAGAGAGCAATAAGCCGAATTTAATCAACTTCCGGCTGGTAATGGCACGGGGTTATCCCGAAAACAAGTATGCATATAAAGGCTCTATGCTTCAAAGAACAACTGCTAGGCACAGAGATTGGGTTCTCTTTCCTAATTCTGCTTTTTTTCATACTATTTTACACATCATGAGTCCTGCATCCAACCTCCAGGTTCCTTTGGCATTGCCTCCAAACACCAGTCTGGATGCCTTTTCACGGTTCATCGCTGCTAGCGAAGGGATCGTCGGTCGAGAAAATATCCGCATCGTGAAATCAAAAGAGGATTTGGATGATGGATCCTACTACGAGCCACCCAAGACGCATGACCCTCATCATGTTCTGGATCAGGACTACTTCCTGGCTTCGGCAGTCATAAACCCGAGATCAGTACCAGAAGTTCAAAACCTCATGCAACTGGCAAATGAGTACAGAATCCCTATGTGGCCAATATCTATTGGGCGGAATTCTGGTTACGGAGGGGCTGCTCCGCGGCTTCGGGGTAGCATCGTCTTGGATCTGGGTAAACACATGAACCGAATTTTGGAAGTGAATGTCGATGGTGCTTATGCCGTCGTGGAGCCCGGCGTGACTTTCTCTGATCTACACGCGTACTTGGTTAAGCACAATCTGAGAGATAAATTATGGCTTGATGTATGCTTTAAATTTCCCCCGCCTTAAGAGGAAAAATGGCCTAACTAAAGACTGACAGGTACCGGACCTTGGCGGTGGATCAGTCCTGGGCAATGCCTTGGAGCGAGGAGTAGGATATACCCCATATGGTGGTGAGTGATGTCTAGTTGCCCTAGGTCCATAGACTGCAATAATAAGAGCTAATATGGTTCAGACCACTGGATGATGCACAGTGGATTGGAAGTTATCCTGCCTTCAGGTGAACTGCTGCGCACAGGGATGGGGGCATTGCCGCAAAATTCCCAAACGTCGGGCAACCCTATTGACGAGGATCCTGGAAACAAATGCTGGCAGCTGTTTCCATATGGATTTGGTCCATATAATGATGGACTATTCTCTCAGAGCAATTTGGGTATTGTAACCAAAATGGGGATCTGGGTATGAACTACAGAGGTTCCTCCTTCGCCTGTCCGCAAGATGAAGCTGACATTTCTAGTTAATGCCTAATCCTGGTGGATATCAAGCCTATATGATCACGCTTCCCAGGGATGAAGATCTACATCGTGCAGTTGACATCATTCGACCCCTTAGGCTGGTAGGCCATCCCTTCTCTTCTCCTGGGCCCTTCAAAAGTTGAATTAATAAGTTCCATAGCAAATGATTCTTCAGAATGTTCCCACATTGAGACATGTCCTACTTGATGCTGCTGTCCTCGCTCCGAAGGAAAAGTACACCTCGGACCCGACAAAGCCACTGGACGAAGCTGAACTTAACGCAATTGCAAGGAAGCTGAATCTTGGCCGATGGAATTTCTATGGTGCCCTCTACGTATGGCCCCCCCTGCGCAATGTCAACACTCCACAGACGTTATTCTGATTTTTCATTTCCAGGGACCGGAAGAGATTCGCAACACGAACTGGTCGTTGATCAAAAAATCCTTTTCGTCTATCGAAGGGGCCCAGTTCTTTTTCCCTGAGGATGTCAAGGACTACTCCGTCCTTCACACGCGTGAGAAGACTTTACAGGGTATTCCAACCTATGACGAACTCCGATGGATTGACTGGGTGCCCAACGGAGCCCACCTGTTTTTCTCCCCTATCAGTAAGATCTCTGGGGATGATGCCATGTTACAGTATTCAGTCACCAAGAAACGCTGCCAAGAGGCCGGACTCGACTTTATCGGCACTTTCTCTGTTGGAATGCGAGAAATGCGTAAGTCTTCCGCCCAGGGGGTTAGGCCCAAGACAGCTGATTTTGTTTTCACCCATGCAGATCATATTGTGTGTATTGTATTCAACCGCAAAGATTCCGAGTCCAAGAAGAAAGCGCACTGGCTGATCAAGACCCTGATCACGGACTGTGCTGAGTATGGTTGGGGTGAATACCGCACACACCTAGCTCTCATGGACCAGATTGCAGAGACATACAACTGGAACAACAATGCGCAGATGAGATTCAATGAGACGGTAAAGAATGCCCTCGATCCACAGGGAATCTTGGCTCCGGGCAAGAATGGGGTCTGGCCTTCAAAATATGGTCGACGGAAATACAAGCTCTAAGGAGATCATCTACTCGGGATGTCTCTAGTATCTACTGCTTGGAGAACACCAACATCAGAACTTGGCTGATCCTCAGTTTAAATCATACAAAACGTCCAAAGCCAGTCACCTGCACCCGGTTTTTTACATGTACGGAGTAGAGTGTCAATCCTCAAATTATCTGTGGGGATACAATAAGAATGAAGCAAATGAAGCAAGGAATACGTAGTGAAGATCCGCGACACCTAGCGATGCAACGAAGAGATCCCTTGATATAGATACATAGCGTCACTCGCTATAGTTGTAAGAATAAACATCAACCTCACTTGCTACGTGAACGAAAAAAAAAAAAAAAAAGACATACAACAGCCGGGGATCCGCTGGTGGTTACTCACCCAAATACTAACCGGCCGGTATGTGGCTAAGGTTTGACCCATAATTCATTAAGTGCCTTCTCGGTGAGTTAGGGCATGATGCTGCTTTTTGGTCATGCAACCAGGAGTGAGTCTGGGTGAGTGCATTATAAAGAAGGTGAGCAACCACCCAATGTTGTACAGTGGCACAATTTTGACCCTCTGAAAACTTCATGGCCTGCTAGGCTGCTAGAGCCACTGTCCATTGGCTGTCACTGTCCAAAAGAGGTGTAGTAGGACGCCTCAGACCCAGTGGATGCGATTAAAGCGACCGTCGCTAGCAAGGTCATGCTCAACCATGGAATCACCACCAACGAAGCAGAGATAAATGTTATCAATGTGACGGTCCCGAGCAATATGAATTTATTGGTAGACTATCTGACATAATTCTAACATGAGGAGAGAAAAAAAAGAGGCAGGCCTGCCGACAACGAGCACAATTAGACCTCGCCCAGACCCTCATGAGGGTCCAAAGGTTGGACCCTCCACCCGACCCTCGCGAGGGGCGGGTATAACAC